>JBCAUA010132422.1:0-22835 GCA_038406235.1 Peronia verruculata
CCATGCGCAGAACAAGTAAACAAAGCCACATGTGAGCGATGTTCACTAGGTCATGTGATTTTGAAAAAAATACCTAAGCCCTTCACTTGCAGAATATACCGCAAACGGCAATGCTCACCAAATCCGGTTGTTTTAGTCACCACAGGCACTGCTAGATCACGTGAGGACTGCCAGTCTAACTAACTGCCGACTCATCAACACCATATTCCAAAAAGAGCTCCCAGGAAGACTAACACTTAACACAGGGGAGACAGAAGACATTTATGGGGAGTCAGGGGGTTAAAACATTTTGAAAAGAAACAAAAAATGTAACTCTCCTTTGAATTATTTAGAACTTCCAGTAAGTCTGTTTTCAAAATCAGTGCTCAAGACCCCTCCCCCCCCCCCCCCCCCACCCACTCCGTGATTTGGCTGGAAAAATAACTTTGTCAATTCCAAATGCTGGGAACATTCTCAATGCATTGCTATGGAGAAAAGAAAAATAATTATAAGAGTTTATGACACAGAAATCTGACTGCTGGCTTCAAAGCCAATCTATCTTGAGCCCACCCGTCACTGTGACTGACACGTTCAGACTAGCAGTCAATTACCTTCAAGATTGGCGCAATTTCGAAATTGGAAGGGGTAGGGAGCTATCATTATCAGCAATCTGACTCTTTCGCTTGACCATACAGTAATAGACCCGAGAGGTCTCTTCGATTCCGCAGCGCGACTGGGACCTTTCAACGTGAAATTGGTAACTTTCTACTGAATCTTCTACTCTCCACGCTATCTTTTTTCAACGATCCGGATAGGAATTTAATGCTCGTTGTCTAAAAATACACCTTAAACTTCCATACCAATAGCATCAGTAGTACTAGCAAGGATCTCATCCAGAATATAGTACTCCAGGCTCTGTGGGCATAGCACAATTTAATCAGCATTAGCCGGTATGACCTTTTTACCCTAAAAACTTACTAAATTATTGGGGGGGGGGGGGGGAGCCGAGCCGACTGATTGACGGACAGGCAGATAATATGCTCGGTGAGATAGGAAAACAGACAAAGTATTGGCAGTTAGGCAAATGAATGTGACAGAGCGGTGGGTGAAGAAAACAATTCGAGCGGTGGGTGAAGAAAACAATTCGAGAGAGACATGCGAGCAAAGACACACCTTCCTAGACGCACAAATTCATTGGGAAATGCCAGAGTAAACGGGTGAAGCACAAAAGCTGCATTAGATCAACAATACGTTCACATGCTTGTCCTACGCTCTGCTGCAATGCTCAAAGAAAAGGCCGTTTCAAATGACATAGTTCAATCACGGCAGTATAAAGAGTCCCACCATGGCAATACACAGAATCTGTAGTGTCACTGCCCATACACAATGAAACTATGCCAACAAGAGGCTCTACACGTGCAGTGGGATTCCTCTCAGGAGACAAAATAATATCAGGAAAGTTGAACTAAAGACTAAACTATCGTTGCTTTGTATGCAAAATTCGTCAAGAGTCCAGTTTTATCGTTATACAATTTTTTGTTGAACCTAACAAGCAAAGACACCATTCCACCATTTTTAATATATATTTTTTAAGGGGAGGAGGGGAGTAATTCAACACATTTTGTTATTTCTTGTCTAACGACAGAACACCAACGAGCCTAAATTTTTCATTATTTTTATCATCCTCAAAGAACAAAATGACAGTGCGAACTTTTGGTAATCAAACGTTATGTTCCGTGAAACTGCGTCTTTTGTCATCTCTTGTATCAGACCGCCCACCTCTCTCCTTTCCAGTAGTGGTGTGGTATGGATCACCTCCCCATCTCAATGAACGGGCCAAATCTCCAAAACTGTTGGAGGAGTCACCTGTTCAAGTTATGTGGCAGGATCATAAACCAAACATGCTGATTTTGCAATTCTCCTCTACTTTCTACTGCAATTCTGTTCCTCAATTTTCTTCATCCTTCCTCAGTATAGTATTGCCTCTACAAAATCTACTTTCCCCGCTGGTATGTCCTCACTTGATAAACTACTGTTATATCCTGTGAATAAAGTGGAAGATCTAGTGACAACTATATTCTTAAATATACGAATCATCTTTGCTAAAAATCTAGAGGACAAGCTGCATGAATCACGTAGGCCTATCTTACTTACTATGTGACCCATCAACAGGTTTGTTACTATTTTATAGAAATGGCGAACAAGACGTTTGCACACGAGCACAACTTACAATCACGTCAAGATTGTAAGCAAATGAAATATTCCCAACATAATAGTTTGCCAATATCAGCAGTTCCCGAGAATGATTACATTACTTACTATACCTTACAGTTTCTTCAATGCATCATTAAAATTGCCATAACATAAAAAAAAAAAAAAGAGTGAAAAAGTGAGGAGTTAAGTGTAAAAGATCGCCAATCTCAATGTATTGGTAAGTGACTCTTGCAGGAAGTGGCAAGGAATAGGAAGAAGTGGGGATACAGAATTCCTGGATATCGTATTCAATGGCTTTCATTATCAAAGACAGTCAATTTTTCACTTCTGGTCTACGATAATATGTAATGGATGACATGTTGGTGGGGAGGGGGGGGGGAGTGCCATGTGCTATGCATTGCTGTAGAATCTGCTAAAGTTTCTTTGCAAATCCCGTACTATCGTCATCATTGCAAGAATCTCATCAGCCTTTTATGATTTTATCCGGTGCGCTTTCCGAAATCGGTATTCGTGTAAAAGGCAGTAATTCTTTAAAAAATTAAAATAATAGGTGTATAGAAAAACAGAGAATTATCCTCTCTTGTGCTGTTCAGTTGATGTTACAACAGTGCCCAGTTCAACAAATTCAATAATATTTGTACTGGCTGACATGGTCACAGTAAGGGCTATATCAAATATACACTTTCTCAAGCCTATATACTTCCAATGACTTTCCATGATGGGGGCACGTGCCTGGCGGGGGACTCCCCTACCTGGCGTTTCCGCACAGGTGATAAGAAAAATTGCATAACTTTATAGCTCACTCCCAACCTTTGTATCATGTATGTGAGTAAAGACAGTGAAACTCTACCACAGCTTTGGTCTACTCACTGGTGGTGCTGTATGAAAATTTCATTGCAGTAGTAGCATTTTTAACTCCACTGGAAGAGCTTAAAGTCAGCGTATTATTTTAAACTTTGGAGATTAATGTGCATACACAAAAATATTAAAACAAAACCACATAAACCAGCAGATTTTCTTGCATTCTGTGGTCAAGTGGCTGACAATGGCATCATGAAAGTCTGAAGTGGTTCTATGAAGTTTGGCTGAAGATATTACGATTTTATTACTAAAGACCCTGGCATTTGACTTTCTTAATACCTTTTACTATGCATATAGAGTCATTTTCGGTGATGAGTATTTCTGTTTTATATAACATACAAAATAAAAATGAAAACACAAAAACATGTGAAGATAGAGGAATATATATATCTTTTATATTGACACTAGTAGATAATCCATGCTAATGTAGTAGATTTATTCCCTCTAAGATTTGCATCATGACGGTTTACATTGTATTTGTGGTGAAAGCTCACAAAGTGTTTAAAAGAAGGTAAGAATATTTGCGAATGGTACATCTAAAGCTGACACCAGCCTTTAACTTGGTATTTTCATTCACAAAGGTGAAGGGGGTACACATTTTCAACAAATGCGCCAAAATGTTTCAGAGGCATTGAAAAACTTGAAAGACCACACAGCTATAAAGAAATGAAAACTGCAAATAAGCAGTTATGACAGTAAAGAAACTGACCCTTAAATATTTTTGACAGTCCATCTATGTATCTCTATAAATATACTACATATATATCTATATAGGCATATTACCACTGCATTTTCTAACCTGCAGTGATCTGGATTTTCATTATCAATATCCATGCACAAAAAAATTTGAATAATAATGTTCTGTCATATACCCAAATGAATCGCTGATGGAAACAAGTTATTACATAAATGAAATAAAGTGGCACTAATTAGATTCCAAAACTAAAGGAACACTGTAGATTAACACTCAGGAATGCTTGCAAAGAGGAGTGTCAAACTTTAAACCCATAAAACATCAAATTGTCTTCATAGAACCAAACAAAATTGACATGGGCTATATGTATGTACTGCACTCATGATAAAAATGAAAAGGATCCATCATGTGGTTTTATTGTTGTTGTTCTAATGTAATTTTTTTTTTTTAATTTCTCTCTCTTTCATCTGATTTTGTCTTAAACTTAAAGATTATATGTACAGTAAATATACGTAGAAAACTGAAACTGTTTGCCATATTTTTGTTAAAGTAGGTGTATTATAAACATACGAGAAATATAGCAATAATAGAATATTATGTCATATTATTTGAGGTGAGTGAGATTTTTGGCCGCCACACAGGTAGCAAGACCAATTGCTGACCCGGGTCAGCACACTGCCATGAGGCAATTAACTAAGTGCGCCACTCTGCAGACACCATGCTCAAAATCAAATGCCTCATATAATAATTAAATCTGCTGGGTAGAGAAAAGGACTGAAACATGGAGTTTTTCTCTAATTAAGTTGCAAAATGCAAAAATAGTATTTCATCCTCTGTTACTATCCCTCTGATCACATTTATGAATTGAAAAACACATCTAAACATGCTGTCAACCTTGAGGCTGAACTATCATTGAGAAAGAAACTTCCCCTGTTTATCACAATATGGATAGTTCTTAGCATTAGCAGAGCTTCAAAGTGCACTGGGCTTACTTGGCATAAATAAAGCAATGGCTAATGAATGTCCATGATGGCCATTTATAGAGGCCGTTTTAACATATTGCATCCTAGTTCAATCAAATCAACACAATACATGTATTAGTAAATCACTGTCAGCTGGATTTATGGCTACCATTATGTATCAGCGTAGCAAAGTTAAAATTTATTGATGCTGATATAGTGGTCTTCACCTAAGAACCCTCCGTCTAAGAGCCCGGTCCGCCTAAGAACCCACCTCTGCTGTGAAATGAAATTTTTCCTCTATAACAGGGATGTCAATCTTTCTGCATGAAAAAGTAGGAAAGGTTCCTGGTTCTTTAGCAACATGTAAATTTGAAGAATGTTATTGGTAAATAATACTGGCTTTGGGGCCAACAGAGAAAATACTGACAGCCAAAAAGTAGGAAATCCTACTAAAGTAGGAAATTTGACATCCCTGCTATAATTACCCCTCTAAGAACCCACTCTGGGCACTCCTAAACAAAAAAAAATTGTCTAAGAGCCTGGTTTCCGACCAAGATACCCGAGTACTCATGGTATAATTCAACATCATACTGTACACTTGAGAGAAATGCACAGTGCAAGATGTGCAGTATAATGGGGAAGGGGGTGGAAGAAACAGGTAGACAAAGGACTGGAAGTGATGGTGTATGACTGCGTAATCAGGCCACGTTGTTGACTAACCCGTAACCATTTCTTTGTTTGACAACACGTGGGACAGCACCTGTGACTGGCTTTGTGGATAATGAGGTGTAAGTTTATTCTCACCACTGGTCAGCTGTTTTGCTGCTTCGGTTGGTCTGTAAATACTCGAGTCTCTCGTGCGATTATCCATGGGGTAACATAGCAAATATCATGTTTTCAACAATGATACCGGTATGTGAAAACTCACGCAGCGTTTAAGCACTGAGCAGTATTGATTTAACTATACGCTAAAAAGATCAGGAATTGCTAAAACTAATTATAACCCACACGGGGAAGAAGGCTGTACTTATTCACATAGATAAATCTTAGACTAACGGGAAAGATCAACAAATTATAGTAGTGAAGACAATCTGTGATCAGGTGGGTTGCATAACTTCAATTCACTTAAGAACCCGTCCCCCTAAGAGCGGGTTCTTAGGCGGAGACCACTGTACTGAACCATTGCTGATGTGGAACATTTTCTCTAAAATGGTTACAACAAATTTGTAGGAATGGAAAACTTTTCCTTCTATCGCTATTTTGCAATAACCAAAAATGCCATTCTGAAACAGTGAACGCAAGCCTTGAAAGCAGATTCATTCATAGACAAACAATAACGTAAATCAATAGTATGTCTATAGTTCAGTTACATTATTGCCTCCTCTGAAACAATTCGCCTTGAGACAAAGTCATGCCTGGGAGGTCACAAGTATGTTCTATTTTGTCTGTCAGTCCAGCAGGTTGTTATTTTGTCGAGTACAGATTACATTCTGTTTCCTCACACATGTACTTTTTTCGGATGTCCCACGTTTTCAGTAACCTTCAACTGCATAAATCAGTATCCTTTTGACATGTTTAATTTTGACGAATTCATGCCAAATATAGGCCTAGATCTGAACCAGATTTATAGTCAATTTCACGCACCATATTGCTAGATATTCACCATTTCCCTTTTGAAACTGAAAAAGGCTGTTAAATTCTCAATAAATACTGCCTCTCAAGAGACACTGACAAGCATAACTGATTTGACCAACCAAATGCTTGCAATTGTGTATGATTGAAAAGACAAAGGTCAATTCATCCTCTGAAACCATAGTTCTGTGGCTATAAATAGCAAACAAAAATTGTAAAAGCCTCACACACACATTCATGCTTGACACCCTCCCACATTACATCATACTTCATGCTCAACTGGGGCTGTGATCGATGGATGAGGTGTGAAATGGGGGTGGGAAGGTGCATGATTTCTAAACATTTGAGCCTCAGCCCTTACCAGTCTTGTTGTGTCATACTCACAGTGCTGAGCATTACAGCCCATTGTGGGTACCAGAAATTGACGCACTCATGGCCAATTTTTTAGTCTGAATAATCGATCTGGCACTTGAGCTTGGTCTTGGCTATGTTCAATATGAAGAGTGCAGTCGGGGAAAGGAAAGGCTTTTGTAATACTAGCAGACAACCCACAGCCTCCGTGGGAGATTTTTCAAACATAGCCCTGTAACGTAAAGTGTATGGCAAAGCGTGCACACCCTGATGTTGATATTTTAGTTGATTAAACTGAATGTTACTCAAAGAAAACGTGCTTTGAACGATTCATATTATCAAACGTACAATTCCGATCAAGCATTTTTGCGAATAAATATTAAATTATGACATTTTTAGAATCAGGGATATCAAACCGTTTTCACAAAAAAGATGGAATATTTCCACTGAAGTTTTCATTGTTTTGAGAGATGTTTGACAAGTTTTCACAAGATCCTGGGATGGGGCTATAAAATTATACACCCAGCGGAAATTCCAAGAACTAAAAAGATCCCACAGGCAGTAGTGTCATCATAATCATCAAGCGTAATTAGATCTAGATTAGATCTAGATCTAGATCACGAACAGCTGCCCTCTTGCATTAGTCTTTATATGATTTGGGGCATATTATTTGTTGTTGTCAGTACTCTGATTTTCCATCAATAACTCTCACGCGACCGCTCAACTGCATGTTTTCGGGTGTGAGGAAATAAGCACTATGAACTTCAATCTCGATCATCAAACAGCCGACGACAAACAGTCTGACTATCTTTCGAGGTATGAGGATAACTCTTTTGAACTTCCAGTTTCACTATCATTGTGCCAAATTTGTATCGCAAATTATTATAAAGCTGCGATTGTCTTGCAGATTCAGTGAAAGTCGGGAGTGCATCGGCCAAAAATAGGAAAGTCGGCAACGACCAAAAAGTCGGAAGTTTGACATCCCTGATTTCTAGAATAACATCAAAGCTTTTTCAAGTTTATCACACAGAAACACAGTGTTTCTCTGTACATAACACAATGTTTTATGCCAAATTTGATATGGATCCATTCAGCAGTTTTCAAACCCATAATCCTATTGTGAGGTTGTTGCAGATTTACAGTATAGATTTCATATCAGTTCCTAGTTTTATTTCATATTAAGGGTGATAAATTACATAGCAATATGGCCGTTTCAAAAGATTTCTTTTTGATAACCCCAGTTTCATTTCAAGGGTTCTCTTAAGAACCATTGTAAAATGTACATTTTTCAGGAGAAAACTAAAAAAAAAAAATACTGAAAATGATTCTCAAAAGTCTATTCATTCTTCAATACTAACTTTGAAAAAATATTGTGTTTCTGGTTTTCATAAAAGTAGTAGAAATGTGATTGTGAAGATGAGCTGAGCAGATAAATATGCAACACCAGATCCCTTACCTTCTTCGAAAGAGCAAATCCCTCAGAAAATCTGCGACTATCTTCATCTAAGGCAGCCCTTCGATCTCTACTAAACTGCTCCAAAATTTGGCGGATGTATGGGTCATCCTCACTTTCATCACCGCCACCATCATCATCATCGTCATCATCATCATCATCAGAATCTCTGTGTGGAAAGAATGGTGCCGGTGGAGCAGAGGGCGATCGAAATACCGAGGAAGAAGGCGAAGCATGTGGAAATGCTCGAGGGCTGAGTTTGCCTAAGGTCTCCATATCCACCGTTTCAGGTTTCAGGTGCTTGCCTAGTGGAGCTGACACTGGCCTTGGTACCTGAAAGGCTGATCGTACCATATTTCCAGAGGCATGGTGAATAGACACAGGTGGGGGATTGGTTGGCACCAAAAACACAGCATCCCGTACTTTTTCCCCATTGCCAGCCTCTAACACTGCATGCCCATCCTCTGCCACAGACAGGGACAGCACAGGGTCTCCTGCATGAGACTCCCCATCACTGCCCAACATACAGTTCTGCTCCTGAAGCTGTTGCTGGCGAGCTTGAAGTAAGCGCTGCATACTTTGTCTTAAGTTTTCTGTGTTGGTGACACTGGTGCGCATGTTGTCAGTTGATTTTGAACGCGCCATAGCAGGGTAAGCAGGGTCTGGCATAGCTCTGGGTGTCAGTTTGTTGGTCATTCTTTGCTGCCAACATTCTTCACTACTAGTGGAGTTGTTCAAACCTGTAGTGACAGAAGAGAGAAAAATTTGTCATTGTCAGACAACTGAAAAACCTACTTGAATTTTGATGAAGGCTGAAATAAAACATAGTGACAAATCCATACTGCTGAATTATTGTTTTTACATTGTTCATGTCAGAAACAAATATCCCAAGATAAAAACACTTAAGTCAACACATGCTAATGGTCATTTCATCTCTGGATAAATATCATAAGAATGCTGAGATTTATCTGTGGGTTATTAAGAAAGTTATGACAAATACTGTTTCAGTACAGCATCTTTGCAAAGAAATAGAATGATAACTTACCGCGTCTAACATCAAACGCAGATAGTGGCCTCTGTGCAGAATGAGAGCCCCTTGATTGATTAACTACATCAATTTCTGGAGAGGACAAAGGTTGGATGGACACACCACTTATGTCCATGGCTATTGACATGCCACTGGAGTTTTGCTGTTGTTGGCCATGTGGCAAATCTACCACACAAACCTATAGTACATGAAAAAGTTATCAATGCACGACACAATTTCCGTTCAATTGTTTTTTTCTTTTTTGTAAAGCTCACTGTTAAAGTACAGTTTAACAAACAGCATTTCAGGAGAACTAAAGAAAACATTACAGTGACACGAAATGTTATAGTAATCTACAGCACCTTTGAATGTTTCCAAATACTAATTTTAAAAATTCTTTCCATTCACCTTGTGACTGCCCTTGACATCCTCTCTTGAAACTAAAAATAAACTTAACAATATATTTTATTCCCAGACTGTCAAAAGTTCTCCTAAATATAACACAGTAACAACAAACTGAGAGAAAAACAAAACAGTTGGACCCATCTGTTCACTTTATGGCAAAACACTGAACTTAAATAAGCATATGACATGGGCAAGTCATCTTCAAAGACCAAATTATGTAATTTTTTTTTTTCTAATATTTTGTCATCAAATTACACTTAAATATCTGTGATTATCTAAAAGTGATGCTATTGTGCAGCATACATGGTTCAAAGGGCTGTTCTTGGAAACACCATACATAAAGACTAAATGATATCCAATAACAATATTACTTATCAAGATGAAATTGAAAGCTGCTGAATTGCCTGAAAACTATGCAGCTTTCACTAGAAAATAAGTATTACAGCTTACATATTTTGTCAATACCTGCTCATTTTGTTCAAGAGGTGCCTCCTCTTTACCAAAGCCCAGACCACTGTCACTGTTATTGCCATTGCTGCTACTAGCGCTGCATTCCACCTGCCTTACTGGGTCAGCCAGGGCCTGGGACTGCACTATCTCATTATCAAATTTCCTAGGGGGTGCCCCTCGGTACAAATTCGCAATGCACAAGATGAGTGAAGTGGCTGATCTTGGAAACTCATCACATCTTCGAGTTTGGGAATTCGTTGTACAGTAAATCTTCATGAAAAGAAGAGGAAAAAAAAAAAAAAAAAAGATATAAGAAGAGGCAGAAAAAAAAAGATATAGCAGCTTGTTCATAAATTGTCTGAAAAGAGATATTTCTAATCAATGCAATGAATACATAACTTGTTTTTCATTTTAAATCAAGAGGCAAAACAAATCTCAATCAGATGCAATAATGAAATCCTAAAATATATAACAATATAAAAATATAATAAATATCTAAAAACTGTTGAGTGATAAATTTACTTAACCAAACATTCATGGTAAAAAAAAAAAAAAAACACAGCCCTATTCTAATCTTAACTGATTTACAAATCCAAACAAGAAAGACAGAAAGTTTTTGATTCCCCCCCCCCCTTCCAATCACCTTATAACAAAAGTGAAATAAACTTATTATGACTGTCAATAAATTTCCAGCATCAATAATTATGACAAAAAAAACATACAAACAAACAAAACATGGAAATAAATGAAAACTAGCTACCTGAAATGCTTCAGCTTGCTGTACATGTGCACTGTGAGAGCTTAATTCTGGTTCAATCATAAAGATGTGGCAGGAAGAACTGGGTATTCTTGAGCATTCCCCAGCACCCATGTAACTACTACAGTCATCTTCAGGAGTGCTCAATGTTACCAAGCCAAAAAAACGTTCATCGTCTGGACAAATGCCACTAAAGGCTATTCTATCACTAGGATAGAATGCCAACTGCTTGCCCATAGCATTTGTAAGAATGACACCTGTGGAATTGACCTTCATAAGAACCAGTGTGTGGACACGTTTCTCCACCCTCAATCTTCTTACGGCATTACGAAGTGCTTGAAGTCTCTGGTGTGGTCGTGTGTGAGAGCTGGGAGTTTCAATAGATCCAATGTAGCCCACAATGGCTCGGACAGAATCTGCAACAGGCGGAAGTTCTTCATCGTCTACTTCTCTGCTTCTTTCTTCTTTAAAAGCTAGTGGATGTGTCTCAGACCTTGGCGTTGAATGCGGTGGTATAACATTTTGTTGGGAACTAGAGATCTGGGAATGCTCCGAGTGTACAACAGTGCTGGCATGCTTCAAATGTTTCAGAGAATCCTTCACTGGCTGAAGTTTTTTTACCACAGCCGACGCTGAAGATATCTTCTTTGCTGTTGAAATGACAGGTCCAGTATGTACTGCTGAATAAGCATAGCCATTGCTGTATCGCTCATGGTCATCATCTAATTCTCTTCTGTTGTTGAGGTGTGTTGGGTTTGTTCTATGTTGGGTTTCACCAGCACTAAGGTACCATTGTTGATCTTCCTGAGATGTTAAACTGGACGACAAATCAGACTCTGCTCCATGGGGTATGTAATACTTCATACCATCTCTGTTTTCCTGTTTCTCTGGTTGACGAGACTGAGATCTAATTTCAGGTTTCCCGCCCCTCTCTCCCAAAGTGTGGCGGGGTCGGACTCGATTTGGATAACGAGATTTGCTGCGGGGAGGATAGTCATCGTCTGAAGAATCTGAACTGTTTAAATTTTCAGCAACCTAAAAAAAAATATAAATATATATATAAAATATTACCAATCACTTTTTTTTTTTTCATTTCACATTTATTGGTCAGCTATGTACTTTGTTACAAAAGTATATTTTTGTTTTCTTCCTTTTGACTGCAGGAAAGTTGCCTTTCATGGATATTCATGAAGTCTGAATAAAAATCTTTGTCTCTATCTCTCACTAGATAATTCCAACAGGTCTGCAAATTGCATCTGCAAGTGATAAAAATGCTGTTTAGGAGATCTTTCTTGGCATATGACTAACTTTTGGACTCTGACATAAGATTATACTGAAAATATTATGCTAAATTGTGACAAGGCTTAACGGACAGAACAATCACTTTTGTTTTCCACTCATCATACATTTCGTATTTTTAAAAATCTGTGCTAATCTCTAACCTTAACCCTTAACGTGCACAGCCCATATATATATATATAAGGTGAATTCCTACTTAATCATGCGATAATATGTGGCTCCACTGTGACATTTCTTCACAAACTTAAAGGGTATGTTGGCACCAATTTTGTCAAATTGTTGTCATGATAGACACGGTTGTAGCTCATGAGACAGTCTTTTAACACTCAATGGAAACGTTCTTTGATAATTTCAATGGAAATGTTCTTTGATAATTTTAAGTATAAGAAAGTCAGTGCTAAATATGAAATCCCATTAGACAGAATGCAAAAACAGAAATCAAATGCTGCATGGCCTATATAATATGTCTTCTCAAGTGCTTTAAAGTCTGCAATCCAAAGTGAACAGTGATACAGGAGGGAAATATCAACAGTCGATGTTAATCCTTGTTGGACAATAACTATACATTCCTGACTGCATGACACATTCAGCAAATTTTGCACTGACCAGCAATTCAGCTACCAAGGGTAGAAGTGAGCTGCAATTGTGAATGAACCTAAAGCAGCCTAAGAATCTCTTCATTTACATATCACTGGCTGTACGATGAAGGCACAAACAGGTATAAACGCCTGTACAGCGAAAAGGCAAATCCTAACTTCTCTGCATGACAAAGGGGTGAATCAGTCCAACAAATCTATGGACCAATTCACCCCTACGTCATGCAGAGAAGTGAAGGGTTCGTCTTTTTTGTCATACAGGATTGCTACTTATTCGCCTTTCCATCATATAGCCGATGATATGAGATAGCTCTCTCATGTTCTGATGCTATGCCATCATTGGACATGATTCTTTGTAGCTAATGTGAGCCAAATGCTGGCTCCGCTGATCTAAGAACAATTTGCAGAAGCACGTGTTCAATCAGCAGTCCAATGTAGGTTTACGCTGTATCATTCTGAAATCTGGATGGAGTCATTAGTCTGCCCAAATGAAATTAAGTACTAAAGCTGGCCATCCATATTGACAGGCTGGCACTCATTGCAGAGAGTTTTCACTCATCTCCATCGTCGGCTCAAAATTAAGGGAGATTAAAATATATGGAGAATTAATGAGGCAAATCTTCCATCATCTCTAAATGTTAACTCTATCATTATTATCTATTTTGTAGCCCATGTGGACTGCAAAATTCAGACCTGTTTGGTCATAATTTTGTCCAATTCGTAAATGTCTCCAATATGTCCCAATGTTTACATTATAAATTATATGAAGGGTTTCAGGGCAAAATGTGACAAACGCCATTTGTGAAAATTCTGAGTTATCTCCTTCAATACTAGGAAAGGTGATAGATATGTTAGGGACTTTCCTTTTCATTTAACGCGACTTATCCTTCTCGAAAGTCTTCAGAAAATTCTATTACTTAACGATAATTACTGACTACTGGAAAACAAACTGTCTTTTTTTCTAAACAGCAATTTTGTATATGTCTCATTTTGCCATGAAATCCTCCATATGTGCATATATATCTATCCTTTATGACTTCGGTCACAAGTTTCATGTCCAGAATTTATATGTCATATGACCTCCGTTTACCCTGTCAACAGTGCATTTTGTCTGTTTTTTCTAAGAGAAGATGTCATTACAGAACATTCACAACTATGAAAATTTTATTTGCAAAAGATTATCTCATGCATAGCATGACATGGAAATAAAGTGTCTCAAGAGTGATAGTAAGATTAACAACTAACCTGTAGTTCTAAACTGCCAGTAGATAGTCCCACCATTCGTACCACATCATCATGTCCAGCTCGACTGACATTTTGACCATTGACAAAATAGAGCAAATCTCCTGGTTTCAGGCCTGCTAGTTCTGCTGGGCTGCCAGGAACAATACAACTCAGCATGCAAGGGTTCTGTCCAGAGATGGTAAAGCCATAACCTAGTTTTCCTCTTACTACTGTCACTGTCTTGGTGCCCTGGATGACTCGTTTCTTTCTACGTTTGGCATGTTGACTAGGCTGCATGGCTGACCAATGAAAGTCATGAAATAAAGAGGTGGTTAATGATCAAAATGAATATTAACAAATCACCACTCTCATGAGGCATGCTATCAGTAACACAGTCAAACACAATAGCTATGATTAAAATGCAAAATAGCTCTTTTGAAAATCTCAAACAGGTTCACTTGACTGATCTACAATCTCTGGGATAATGATTTTGTGTACTGATATATCAAATTTCCCACCCAGAGACTATCATGACAGGTATTTAGAAGAAAGGCAGGTAAAGACTTATAACACAATAAAATGGGCTAGGAAATCACTTCACATCAGTGGCACTAGAAACTTAATCTTTTCACATCACGGTTTACCCAAACCCAAAATTCTCTCCTGACATACTGATTTTCGATAGAATTAGAAATTCCCTGTATTCTGTAAACACATCATTTTGGACAATTTTCAAAAAATCAGTGTGTTTTCTTACAATGTGTAAAACAAAATAACTATTTTTGTGACTCATTTTATTTCATCCTTTGCCAGATGAAATGTGATATTATATGTTACTTTAAAAAAAAATAATAATAATGCACATCAATATCACAATGTAAAAAAAAATATGAAATTGAAACTCAATACTCGTGCAGCGCGACATAGAGAGTTGCAGTGCAGTGTGCTCAAGGCTCATGCGATGGGACCGTAAAGGTTGTAACTGGTGCCGCTCAATACTAGGGTGGGGTGACGTGAAAAGGCTAATGACCATTATTTTACTCTCGACAACTTCAACACTTTTCTCATATTTATGGAATATTCATTCAATGAAGACCCCCCCCCCCCCCCCCCGAAATCCTGTCTGAATACTTGAGATCGTTTTGGCAAGATTAGGCCTAAGTGATCCTGACGGAAAATTGACAGGGAAACCATTTTTTTTTAGAAAAACTCTTCCTTTCTTCACTTCGTAGTTGGTTATCACGAATGCATCATATCACAATGTCAAGTAAGATGATGGCAGAACTCCAACAACTCCAACACTTTGAGATACTTTTTAAAAGATGACTAGAATCAACAGATAAAAATCCAAAATCTAGTATGTTAGATCCCTCACTGTACCCAAATCTTAAAAAGGAACTGCAAGGATGCCAAACATGTAACTGGCTGTTCAAAAAACAAGAACAAGAGGCAGGACTGACTGCCATCATTAGCTAAGTCTAGAGAGCAACAACAGTTAACAGTCAAGTTCGCTTAATTCGAATTTGCTGGGACCATCCTTTTATGGATTCACTTAAAGTAAGTTAAAGAGTTTGTCTTCCAGTTTTAACGAGGGAAGTAATTCTTCAATGACTAATGAGGCATTATTTAATTATTTTATTACAGAATTATTTCCCTTCATAAAGACATCGCGCTATGGCTTCCACACTTTGCCTTCATCTCAAATGTTAGCCCAAATAAGGGCTGCCTCGAAAGCAAAACTGGAGTAAAGAAAAAAATAAAGGGAGAATGATGTTTTATAGTGTTCAGTCCTCCGAAAGATGTTTGTATACATATAAATAATATAGTTTCAGCCCTCAAAAGAACTGAACAAAACCTGAGAAATCACATTTTTTTTTTATTAAATTGAGTTATTGCCCCGACATTACAAGGCACACTGCTAAGATTTGTTAACCAGAACAATAATTCAGAAAAATCAGTTAAGTTCCACTAAAAAGAGAATTTTTGAAAGGGTACAAATACAGTGAAAAACTATAGACTTCTAAACTTTAATTTCTGTTTTTCTTTCTTTGTAGAAATGTGACTTATCTGGCTTTTCCATTGGACTCTTCAATTATTAATAAACAGGTCCAGGTTTTAGCCCTGAAAAGGATTAGTAATAAAGTTTTAGTCCTGAAAAGGGGTATTAATAAAGTGTTAACTCTGAAAACCGTTAGAGGAAGCCATCTCAGTTTGTAAAGCTATCTAGAAAAAGTGACACAACCGCAAGCAAATGAGCACAATGGTAATGGAGAATCTGGCCTCTATCCCATCAGTGCTATTAGAGCCAAGACAGTGATCATAACACAGGCACAATGCCCTATTACTGTACTGTCACACACGTATATAAATGTGTACCAGTTTGTTTGTGGACATGTACATGTGTAGTTGTGTATGCCTGTACTATGGGTTGTGCAGGATGCTTGATTATTGATCGATTGCTTGGCAGCACTGGACCCAGTAAGCTGTTGGCCCCCCCCCCAACTGCTGAACACATAAGGCCTACTTAAGCCATATTTGGTGTGGCACACACTCAACAAATATAAATTCACTCCTCTCATCCCATCCTTGCCATGGTGCTATCTTCTTTGTTTTCCAACTCTTTGTGGCAATACTAACCGGTTTGAATTAAAGGAAACTCGCGGTGAGGGCTTCTAGTTATGCGAAAAGTATTTAACCCCAGATAACTGCCACAAGGAGGTTGAAAGACGGACTAAAGAACATAACACATAACATAAGCATATGGCAAACGCGAAGAATAAAAAAATCTATTGTTTCATTTTTATTTGAATTATCAGAAATCCAGACAGTTTCATTTGAGTGGACTCTGTGCAATATGAATGAGTTTTCAGTAATGAAAGAAGCACTGGGTCATTATCTGATGTACAACTACAGACAGGCCATAAAATGTGCACTGTACATCTGACATCCTCTCTTCACCAAGCATAGGCTATAATCTCTCTCCCTCTCTCTGCCTTAGCCTATAGTCCCAAATTTTAACTCATTCCCCACCAGGCCTTTTTCCACGATCAAAAAAGGCTAAAAATAGATTGGGAGAAGTTGGTTTTGTTCAAGATAGCCTTGGATTGAATTTTGATACCGTGTCTTTTGTGAAAGACACCTAGAAGCAATGTCATTTAAATATAAAATGAGAGCTGCAAAATGCGGCTCATGGTAGGATTTGGACAGGCACCCGAGCCGCAAAATGCAGCTTGTAGCAGGGAATGTGTTAAGTCTTGTAAATTGTTGGGCAAAGTTAAAGAGAAACAACAGATGAGTGAGCAAGTCAAACAAATCAAACCTTGAATCCTGACTGGTCCTGACAATTTGATTTTACACTGACTACTCAGCAGGTGTCATGTTGTACTCTCATGAGTTAGTTATTGAAATTATTATTTAAAAAGAACAGTAATGGTGACATAATTATTTCGTGGACAGAGACAGAGTGAGTAACCTATTAGATCTAATTCTAATAATAGAACTAGATCTAGATCTAATAAAACCCAGAATTTCTCATTCCCTTTCTAGTCATACATGCTGCTCCTGCTGTTAGGCTAGCTAGAGTATTGATTTTTATGGACTTTTAATCTGCATGAGCTGATGACATTAATTCAACAGATAGATCTAGATTCTAGATCTAAGGGGGAAGCCATGTTTTTTTAATCAGTTTTGTCTCATTCGGCGGTTATGGTGACGGTTTTGATAAGCTTTTCAACCTCCTAACGTGGTAGATCTAGATCTAGATATCTTATAATATCTAGATAACTAAGATATCTAGAGTTATCCCGGCTAGATACCATTTTTGTGTGTCGTTTACATTTTTGGCCAAATTCCAGACTCCATTGATTGGAGATCAAAAATGGAGAAAAGGGGGTCTAACACAAAAGCATTACAAAAGATAAACTCTGCCAGCTGTGCATGGCCAAGATAACAGTTTGGCGTGGTAGCGTCTTCACAGCTTTGTGATGGGTTAGTTAGATCTTTTTCTCTAAAATAAGACTGTTGCTCCCAGTGTTTTCCTTTTGGAAAAATTCCAACAGTACTCAACAACTGAAAATAAAAAGCTGACACATAAACAGTAACAACTATTTTCATACCTGCTAATGATAAAACATAGTTAAAGCTGCACAAGGAAGTTTGGGATTTGTTAATCGATTTAAAAATATGGTAAAACTCGCCGAACAACCATTGTTTTCAAACTATCTAAACATTAGTGCCGGGTACTTCCGGTTTCAGTTCTCGAAGCTTTTCATTGGTCATAATTCAAATTAATACCGATAGGCTACGCTGAAAACTTTGGCCCCAAATAATAATGAAATTCAAACTGAATAGATGTAAATGTTGAGAGAGATCTAGGCCAAGGAGCTTTTACAATTAGAATCTATCTATCAATCTTATCTGTCTATCCATGGATGTCTATCTCTTTATTACATGTATCTGTCTGCCCGTCTGTGGTATTCACATGTACTTATCCATCTATCCCAGTAGCCGACCTGTCACGCTGTCTCGGTGTTTGTCTGCCTATGTATCTTTCTACCTGGATCTGTTTGTCTGTCTCTTCACGGCTTTTTTACTTTTAACCTTCACAACACACAAAATCCCGTCTGCTTCAGCAGTGTATATATAAATCTAAAATTGATTTGTTTATATTGTGTTATTATTATTGTTAGGCCTAAAGGCCTATATAAGGCTCTTATGTCTATGCTGACGGTCTGTTCAGCTTTCAATCAGTCACGAAAACGATGCAAGCGTTCTGTATTTTTCTGTTTTCCTTCCGTAGAGTGTTCTCAAGTCTGGTGACTCCTTCATCCCATGTGTTGGTGTTTACATCACATTTGGTCAGATTGGACTTGCACACATCCTTATACATGTACTTCAGTTTTGGTCTTTCTCGCTGTCTTTTACCCTGCGCCAGTTTTGGGGGATTCGACCATCTTCTGTTCTCTTCATATGACCTATCCATCTCAGCCGGGAGGCACCCCATGTTCACCCAGGTCTATGTTCCCCCAGGCCTATGATGTTATTGATCTAAGCTGTTCGTTGGGTGTTCTCGGTCATAAATAAACAAAATAGAACATCCGCAAATGATGATATTTATATATTGTGTTTTTTAGAAATAATGCCGCGGATAAACAATGGTGGATTAGGAACTGGAAACTTGGAGTACAAAGGATGGGGGGAGGGGGGGGGAGGAAAGGCAATAGGCGTATGCTTCAGTCAGAAACTTGAAACTTGGGGTTGAAAGAGCATGACATATAACACGACATATTGCTTGCATTGACATGACATATGACATGACATATGGCATGATATGTGACATGACACGAGACAAGACACGTGTGGCATGACATGTGAAATGACATGTGACGTGACATAAGACCTGACATATAGCCTATGGCATGGCATGACATGACACATGGTATGACTGGGGGAACATAGACCTGGGGGGAGCATAGACCTGAGGGAACATAGACATGCTCCCTCTCAGCCTTCTTCTGCAAAGGATTGCTGTCATACTCTGGAAATCTACCATTTCTAGAACTTTCATTTTAGTGACCTTATCATTCCAAGTTATGCCCAGGATCTTACGAAGACACCTAAGATGAAAACCGTTCAGTCGTTTTTCCTGCTAACTATAGAGGATCCATGTTTCATATCCGTAGAGCAGTGTACTAAGAACACATGCCCCAAAGATTTTGATCTTTGTCTTTTGACTAAGTCTCTCATTTTCCCAAGCTCGTTTTGTTAGCCCACCAAAAGCTGTTGCAGCCTTTCCAATTCTGACATTTATCTCATCTAGGGACATGGTGAAGGTGATAGTAAACCCCAGATAACAGAACTTATCTATTGTCTCAAGCTCCTTGTTATCAAGCTTGATGTGTCCCTCCTCGGTGTCTTCCTGTGTAAGAACAACCGTCTTCTTGACACTAATGACCAGATTGAAGGCCTTGCATGCTGTTGATAGGTGTTTCATTATGATCTTTAAGGTACATTGGGCAACCAGTGCTGCATCATCATCAAAGAGGAGGTCTCTTATTTTGGTTGTCTGGATCTTAGTCTTGGCTCTGAGTGGTTAAGGTTGAAAAGTGGCATATCCGTTCTCCAGTGAAGGTGGGCATCTCCAGGTGACTCCCGAAATGCACATTGCACCAACATAGCAAAATAAACGCTGAATAAGATCAGTGTTACGACATATCCCTGTTGGACGCCAGTATTGATGTCAAAGTTATTCAGCCTTTATTTTGCTGTGTTGCTGCAGTATGCACTTGGGGAGTCACCTGGTAGTGTCTACCGTCATTATCAAACTGAATAGTGGCCTTCATGTCGTGGAATGATGCGATGATTTGGAGCATCACAGGTGGATATCCTATTTTCTCCAGCGCCATGTACAGCCCAGATCTTCTGATTGTATCGAATACATTCGTCAAGTCAACAAATGCTATGTGTAAGGGTAGTTGTTGTTCTCAGCATTTCTCTTGTAGCTGCCGAAGTGAAATTACCATGTCCGTTGTTGAACGATGAGATCTGAAACCTCACTGGCTCTCTGGCAGGACTCTCTGTGCTAATTTCTGCAGTCGCTTCAGGATCATCTTTACAAAAGCCTTTCCAGTGGTGCACAAAAGTTAAATTGCTCTGTAGTTATTGCAGTCTCCCGTGTCACCTTTGTTTCTGTATTGGGTGGTGATCTTGGCATCTTTCATATCTTGTGGGATCACCATCTCCAGCCAACAAGTTGTGAGTAGTTTGTACAGATGGAAAAGAAGGAAATCTTTGTTTACCTTTAGTATTTCTGCCGGTATACTGTCATTTCCTAGCGCCTTCCCACTTACAAGTTCGTCAAGTGCTCTGTAAAGTTTTTCCTCTGTTATTGGCTGAAGCAATTATGTCATTTCAGTGGAAGTTGAGGTATTTAGTCTTCAAGGTCTCCATCGACAAATTTAGGTTGCGAGTACAGATCCGAGTAGTGCTCAACCCATTGTTTCATTTGTTGTTTTTTGTAGGCCTGTGCGTAATCGACAATGTCCATGATTAACGGTTAACGATTAATCGACTCCATGACCGTCGATTATTATATCGGTTAAATATTTTCCTCTTTGCATTGTGTGACGTCACATCAATTATGGTTATGACCTTAACCTTAGTTTATTGTGACCAAAAATAAAAAAGCCGCTATCCACACTCAGCCTGAGTTTTGCTCACTTGACTGACAGGGGACTCAGATTAAGAAAAACATGGGATGGGAAACTCAATATTTCAGCAATCTGACCTTGCAGATCAATCGGGCGTCGAATTCTAATGCAGTTTGATACCAAATATTACCATATAATGCTCATAAATTAAAATTTTTAATCAAATAACAAACAATGACTATCACTTCATAAGTTAGCATTTTGTAACAACAGCATACCACCCGTGAAACGTTTGCACGTAGATGGGATGGTGTGTGTGTGTGGGGGGGGGGGGAATTTCAAAGCGTGTGCCCGGCGCCTCGAAGTCTATCAGTCTGATGGTTTTCAACCCTAAAAGAATCACAAGAAACAGCCAGATTGCAATATTACCACAATGATATTGATTTATGTTCAGGAAATGAGAGTACAAGTATGAAACAAATTTCCTCTTACTCTATAGATATCAAAAACGTAATTCACATGCAAAGCACTGTAGTAAAACCTCGGCAGATTGCTCTTTTGGTACTTCTAAGGTTAAATACTGAGTAACACACAGCGCTGAATCCCCCCCCCCCCTTTAAAAAAAAGCTCATACCGAGGGTATGAGGAATAAAAAGGGTGGGATGAACGCATGTGACTGTCGGACTGAGTTTTATTGAGGTCAAAGACACTGGTGTAGCTAACTGATGAACGCGTTATCTTCATGGTCTGTCATGACCGACAACATAACTGATCTTCGGTCATCATAATAGATTAATCGTGACCGATAACCATGACCGACATAACCGGTTATCATGACTGGTCATGCAGAGGCCTAGTTTCTTGTCCGTTATTTGCTCACCTGTTGAGGATTTGAGAGACGCTACTCTGCTAGTTGTTGGTCCAATAGAAACTCTAATCTTCTCATACATTTTCCTGATGTTACCAATGTCACTTGCCTGTTTTTCTCTACATAAATCTTCCCAGTATTGGTTGGCACACTTTCTGGTCTTTCTCTGAGGTTCTGATTTGACACCAAGCATTCGTTGCTTTGAGCTTTCCGTTGGATTTCTGTTGTGTTCCACAAAAACCAAGCGTTTTTTCTCAAGAAGTGGCATCAGTGTTGCTGCATGGGCTTGGGTCTCAATCCAGTTTTTCCTGGAATGTCTATTTGAGTTCCAAAAGCTTTTGCTGCTGCGTTATAGACTGCAGATTTTATTTTGTTCCATATGCCGTTTGGTGACTATTCATTTAGGTTTTGCTGCTGTTCTTGAAAAATATCCTTGAAATTGTGCTTTCATTTCAGGGTCTTTGGTGTTGTTTATTTTTATCTTAGGTTTCGATGGTTTTCTCGGATCTAGGTGTTTTCTTTGGGACTATCTTTGCATTAGCTATGGTCAGCAAATGATTTGCGTTACTGTCAGCACTAAGTAGGGTCTTATTTGCTTTACCGTGTTAGTGTCTTTTTCTTCTGACAATGATAAATTTTGGCGTCGCCACGAGACTTTATGCTGATCTTTACCATTATGTGATACAAACATTTTTTCAAACTAAAAACCCATTTTTCTCTCAACCTTACAGACCGAATTTAACCCACATATGTAATATTTGGTGACAATGATGCATACCAAATTTGGTTTGAATCGGTTTCGGAACAAAAAAGGAGATAAAAATGTAAAAAAAAAAAAGTTTTTTTTTTTTTTTAGCCAAAAATTGAAATGAAGAGTTTTGTTTTCGGCTTTCAGCCTAGGAACAGTCCTTTTTT
>JBCAUA010132533.1:0-22830 GCA_038406235.1 Peronia verruculata
AACACGGTAAGATACATTTACACGTCAAGAAGAAAGGAAAGAAAGCGGGACAGAAGACAGGAGCAAGGAGAGAGAGAAGAAAGATCTCCCCTGGAATGTCAAGGATGGCCCTCCATAGGAGGCACACCACCGATGGCAGCCTTATACCGCCTGCAGGTGGGAGCAGAGAACCTACCTATAAACCTCGGGCCCCAGCGGGGGATATCTATCTGGAGTGGATCTGTCCGTATACGTGCCTACTTATATGTCCTACTTACCTACCTGTGTCTATCTATCAATCTATTTCTTTCTTTCTGTCTGTTTACTTCTGTATCAGATTTGTTGCTTATTTATTTTTCCATTTATTTATCTTATTCATACATTTATTAGAATACATGTACTTACTACAACTCTTTCAGTTAGCTTAACTTCCTTACGCACATTTTTCTTGCAGTCAGATGTGTTTATTTTAGAGCTTTTAAAATCTATGCCTTTCAGGTACTACTACAAGACGTTTTATTCACTGGGTAAGCGGCCTCCTCCTCCACCCCTTCCCCAGCGTGAGGAGAACCAGCCCATGGTCAGCTGTGATGAGTACGGCAGTGGCAGCTGTCGCTGGTATGATGAGTGGTCATATGAACCGTTGCTGGAGTACCACAAACAGAAGCTGACACTCATCTGAGATGAGTGGCTTGAAACTCGGGTGACTGGGAACTTGGATATGAAACGCTGTGTGCTCATTCTTGTGATTTTTTTTTTTTTTTGTTCGTCCAGTATTCTTGACGATCCGAGTTGTATGTCAAGTATTCTTGACGATCAGAGTTGTATGAATGTTTGTTTGTCAGTATCAGTGTTGGACACTCGGAAAAATGTCATGCTGAAATGTTTACAATTGCCTAAAATGTATTATGAACATATATAGCATTAAAGATTAGTGTTTGCTGTACATGTTTAGACTTGTCTGCGCTGAAAAGAAGCCCATAAATGTCTTTCCCAAGTGTGTTTTTTTTTCTTCTTCTTTTTTTGTTGAATCTTTCATGAAATTATATTTAATTGCTGTGTTACTTTGAACAGTTAAGCCAACTCACTACCCGACTGACTTCTTCAAAGTGTTAAATTTGCATGTATACCTATGCATACATTTCTACATGATGGTAAAAAAAAAAAGTACAAGAATATATATTCCATTTCATTTGTAATTTGTTTGCAGTGTCTGTGACATAATTGCAATAGGTCCATGACAAATGGATATTAGGTGTACAATTTGTGTGACTGATTTCATGTATGTGGCTCGCTCTCTCATTAATTCTATTCAACTGCATGAATGTGGTTCATTGCCAATCAATTTCACAAATTTATTTATTGCATAATTACATTGTACATGTATTTTAAAAGATAATCTTTTTTTTTTTTTTTACTTGCTAATAAAAAAAAGATGTACACAAAAGTATGAAATGATTTTGATAGTTTTATCTCCTCCTAAATCTCAACAAAAGTACCATGGAAATGGATCAATGAAAGTCACAAGTCCACAAATTTTTAAGTCTTATAGAATGAGCCATTTTTTCAGCCAGGTACATGTAGTTACATCTCTTTGCCAAGTACACGTATAAGCAGTATAAGATAGGGTTTGTTACAGAGAGACAAAAAATGTTCATTTTTGCTCCCATCATTTGAAACACATGCAGCCCCCAAAAATATGAAAAAAATTATCACAATGTGAGAGAAAAAAAATTATATGGTAAATTTTTCAGAATTTTCCAAGTGATCAGAAAGAGCAATTTTTTTCTTCTTTACCATGCTAATTATATATCTCTTGTACGGTACCTGAGAAAAGAAAGGAATTTGTCTGATGATCGAAATAACCCACTGATACTAACCCAAGTAAAAGTGTCATTAGAAAGCATTGCTTTTGCTGTATTTGAGTCTCTAAAATGAAATATTTGAAGTTTAAACACGAATGTGACATAAACTGAAAGCCTGTGAAACAATTGTGTTTGAAAATTGTGCAACTATATGTATTTGAAAAGAAATTCCAATACAAAATATGAAGAGGAAGTATTATCATGTGTGTGTGTCCAAGCACTTGTTTTTGTGTGTTTGTGAGCACCAGTGTATTTTAAATGAAAAAAGAGATCAACATACATGGATTTTTTTTTTTTTTGGTTTAAATTTGCATACATACATACTGATTATATATGGTGTGTATGTGTGCCTGTCAGCCTTTCAAAATAAACAAAAAGAAATCAACACATTTTCATTTTCAAATTTGCAAAACTGTATTTAGTTAAACTAGTCTCAACCAACCATTTGTAATACATGTAGTTTCATGACAAACAAAAACAATGACATTTGTAAGTGCAATGGATAATAATAGATTTGGTGCTTTGCATTTTTTGGGGAAAAAAAAAAATACTGTAAAACAATAAGTACATATAATATGAACTGTTTTGTATGGTCTTCAGAAGCTGGTAAGCATCTGCAGTAAGAGAAGAACATGGAATGTCCTTGTGTTCATTGAATGTAACAATTTGTGTCAAACACTAGCAACCAATTTCTCTTCATTAGAGAACATTCAAAATATTCGGATAAACAATTTAGATTTAAAATGGCATGTCCAACGTGAATTTTTGTTGTCAAAAATTACATGTCCCTTGTGTTCACTAAATAGAACAATATGTGTTTAACACTAGCAAATTGATTTCTTCCCACAGAGCAGCATTCCTCTGGAAAATGGCCACTTCAGATTTAAAATACGACATCTAATATGAATTTTTGTTGTTAAAATGTCTTAGTGTCCACCAAATAAATAACAAATTGTGTCAAAACACTGGCAATCAATTTCTCTTCATGGGACAATATTCAACATTAGAATGGACAGGTCAATTTAAAACAACATATGAAGCATGAATTTTGTTGGTAAAATGTTTTGTTGTGTTCAGTGAATATAACCATTCATATCAAACAATAATAGCAAATCAATTTCTCTCCATAGGACAACATTTGACATCAGAATGGACAATTCAGAGAATTCAGATTTGAAATAACATAAAACAAAAATCACTTCTGTTGTTTAAAGGTAACAGAGATAATTTAAAAAAAAAAGAATTATATGGACTGAGATGTCAGATCTGTGTAAAAAAAAAAAAAAGAACACTATGTGCCCCTAGAATATAGAGGCAGCTGATACAGGCCTATGTTGGACACATGCAGACTACAATAATGAAAGCTCAAACTGTTGAAGCTGTAGGACTATCATTTGTGTGCCCAAAGATACTAACCTTGACATCAAACACCCATGATAAAGTGAAATTATGAACAATTACAGGCCTGCAAACTATGATAATCAAAGCCAAAACTGACAAGGCTGTAAGAGATTTTTTTATGCTCAAATATGTTCATGAAAAATTATGAATAACTATAAGTCTGCAAACTACAATAATGAAAGCCAAATTCTTGAAGCCCCAAGAATTTTTTCTATACTCAAGGATGTCAACTGTTAATATTCATGACAAATGGTAATTACGAATGACTGTAAGTCGATATTGTTCTAACCGAACATACTCTGGTCACTTGCTTAAAAAAAAAAAAAAATGAAAAAATGGGAAAGAAAAAAAAAACCAAAAACAAAAAACCATCTATATACATACATACACACAACCATTATCAGCACTTTCTTCACCTTGTGACATCTCCCATTTCAATTCACTCACTCAGATAAAAAAGTAAGATGACCAGCTAGCAACCATTAAACCACAAGCTGGCTAGTTTTGGCTTGAGACAGGAAACATGTCCCTTCCACTGCAATCAAACTGTCACTACAAAAATAAAACAGACTAAAGATAAAAAAAGAAAATTGTTGAAAGACAAGTACGATGCTCCTTTCTCAAGAGGACCAAAAAAAAAAAAAATAATAATAAAAATACCAGAATACTTTATCCTTTTTTCCTCCTCCGAAATAAAAATAGTGCAGCCCAAATGTGAAGTACATTATTTGCTTTATAACATGATGTAGATTTTAATTACAAACCAATTTTCCTGTCACAATATAAATTACACAGTAGTATATGCTGACAGGTGGCAAACCTGAAAAAGAAAACAACTGATCATTGTTGCCGTCCATGGAAATCAGAGACATCCAATTCAAATGAACTTTTAGACAAAGAAATGAAATTGTATGAACTAAAATAAATCAGCTGCACAATGAAGAAACGAAACAGCTGCACAATGAAGGAAACAAAAGATTCCCAGAACAAGTGGAGAGTTTTAACTCATGAAAGTGCATGGCCCACTGAACACTGTTGGCAAAATACATACAGGAGCCTCACCCTATCCTTTCATAAGTGTCCAACAAGTATAAAGTAATACCCCTACTTTAAAGAAAGAAAAAAAAAAAAAAAAAGATAAGTAAAAATACCATTAAAAATATGGATTAAAAAAGGAAAACTGAGCTTCTACAATACTGACACTCAATTATGGGTGGCTATCACCCAATAATTCTGGTAATTTACTGCAACACATAATACATGGAGAAATAAAAAAATGTCATGCTGATGGTCTTTTTAAAGCCTAAAACAAAATGAATCAATCATTTCCTTTATTCTTTTCACGCAATACAATTTTCATCATTTACTAAGCCATATTATTTTTCAATCGAGTCCTTACACATTTTCATCAATAAAAAAAAAAATAAAAAAATGGATTGAATTAATAAAAAAAACTTTTAAAAAGAATCATGTTCACAACAAATAGTACTTGCGAGATATGATGATGTTAACTAAGGAATTAGGATACGTTTACAAAATTTAGTATCTCCACCTTGTGAATGTACAAACACAAAAATAATTTAAATTTAAAAAAAAAAAAAAAAAAGCACACACATAAAAGACATAATTGCTTCATGTTTAAATTACATCAACAGGGAAAAAAAAAAAAGTAAAAAATTTGGGAGTTAAACTGGACGGTGTAGATTTGAAGACCAATGGAGTCTTATACATGAATGAAAGAGCTTTAAACACAATGGGAAGAGTACGTAATGCCCACTAAAACAAACTGGCTGCAGAATGGTTCTCTGCTCAGTGCTCACAAACCATCTCTTCCCACAAAATTGCCAATAGCTGTCTCCCTGAGCTCTGCTGTGTAACATACCTGCCTGGTCATTTCCATTCTTCTGTAATGACAGGCCAAAGTTCTCTTTGCTGTGTTCTGTCTGCTCTTCTATATTTGATTAGTGTTCAAGATCAAGCCTGTCAATATGACTGACAAACTGCATAACACAAAGAGCAGCTATCATAATTATTTATGAAAAACATTGAGGAGATACTACTAATAATTATATAATATAATGTGCTACGTCTACTTCATATTAAGATAGAAACAACTGCTTATTGTAGATAAAGTTGAAGGATGGCCTTTTACAGAGAAGGGCTCAAGATGTAAAAAAAAAAAACAAAAACAAATAATGATAACGAATGGAAACCCAGATCAACTAAAATTAAAATTGCATTCTAGCTCAACAATCAGCTGATGTATCGTTATGCATGAGAGCTGATGGATACATTTGAAAATCTCAAGCCAATCATGAAGTGTAATAATGCCTTTCAATCAGTGCGTTTACCTCTGCAGGGTGCTGATTTAAAAGAAAAAATATCATAAAGTATACTCATCATACTTCTGAGTTTTCAATCAAAGTATAAAACCTTTTGTAGGACATTGCTCACAGCCCATTTAAAAAAAAAAAAAAAAATCAATAAAAAATAAATGACTTAAAATTTATTACAACTTGGAAATAATTCAATTATCCCATGGTCACATCATTATCAAAACAGAACACCTATTGTATACTCCTCCCCTCTTCCAAATTTTTCTTCAGTGGGTTATGATTTTTATAAGCTTTTCAACCTCCTGTAGTTGTGGTTATCTCAGCTGCCCACAACCATGGTCAAAAAATAACATAACACTATTGTGTTATGTGATCACTTGTCTCTCTTCAGTGGATCCAAACGACTCATCCTCAAGTAACCCACACACCCTGAATAAAAGTTAAGTTTGATTATGTTGCATATGACAACACAGATCACATGCTGTAAAACAACAGGGGAAAACAGTGATGATGGAGGGTGTGCCAATCATTCAACAGACATGACAATATCTGAACAACGCCAACATGTTTAACACAGAGAACTTCAATATCTTCTGATTATATGGAAGCTGCCATTTTTAACACAGTGTAAAACATATATAAGCCATCTCAAAAAAAAAAATATAATAGTTAAAACAACAACAATAAAACCCTGTTCCTTATTTAACTTCTGATCTGATATTGATTCAAATCTAGTTCTATGCATCACCATTTTGACAAAATTTGATTATGGCTTCAATTTAGAAAGTTTTCTGGAGTGTATGTAAGTATTTTCTCGCTTCACTTCTTATTTATGACCTCCAAAATACTAAAAAGAAGTGTAACACAGCATTTTAAGTTGACTTCTAAACTGCAACAACTTGACTGCAATTCATCCTCTTTTCTTCCCTTTCCAAGATAAGGGTAACTGCGAAACAAATGGCAACTTTAACACAGTTCTCATAAGTTTAGATAGAAAAATGAGAAAAAAAAAAAAAAGCCCAAAACAAGCTAATACTATCAAGCTATCTGAACTCTTTGCACAAGAACTGATTGGCTTCAGTTGGCAACAATCACAACATGCTTTAGGCAACTTGCATGATGAAATGCAAAACTATTGTAAAGTGCTGGAAAATAAAGGGCAAGATCAGTATGCTGCATGTGGGATTTTATGCATAAGCGCCAAACACTGTCTTATGAAGGGTACAGAATCAGAGGAATGTAAAAATATTTCACTTTCTCCCTCTAATATCACTGCCACCTAGAACTGCTCATTTCAAATTTAAACAAGTTTGGTCACTGACAATGTGTAACAATATAACAATGAAATAAAGGTGATTGGTAAAGGTAAGTTTCACACAGCAAAATTTTCACCTCTTAACACAAGTACATACCACCACTTCTTCAAGTGGACAGATGATCAACAAGAAATGAAATCAGAAAAGGCAGTAGCTAGCACACTGTTTCTGATAACAGACCACAAATCCAGCTAAGAATATTCAGTATCAAATCTCAAAAACCAGCAAAGTTTAAAGTTATTCAGAGATTTCTTACCCATTTCCTCTGAGATTACTGTCCACATCATACTTCTGAGTTTTCTATCAAAAATACAACCTGAAGGTTTAAGTTGTTTTCAGTTATTTTATGCAAAACATAGTTGGGATCAGCAACATCGGTGCAAGTGTCAGTAATAATAATTTATAACATTTCAGTATACACTGACAATTCCCCACCACCTGACGTGGTGCGAGGCAAAACTTACAATACATCTGTACAAAATACTAGAAAACAAAAAATCATGTATGGTCTGTGAAATTCAGAGTTTTTTTTTTTTTTCTTATGGAAACAAATGGAAATTCCTCCACGAGAAGAAAAAAAAATCAGAGCCAATTATTATTCATACTGTAGTGTATAGATAGCTTTCAAAATAAAACAGATTTTGGAAGGTATTTCTTGCTGTCAGAACCACACATTTTAAAATATAATTAAAATATAATTTACTTACAATAAACATTCTGTGTGAAGTCTTCAGTTAGCAGAGCACAATAAACATTTTGCTGAATATCACATATGACCCTGTCTTTCAAGGATCCAATACAACACATGCTAGCTCAAATTTTTTTACATTAATTAGGGCAAAATTTGAACTTTCTTTTAAAAATTTACCATCCAAAATGGAGAAATGTCCTGTTATACAAATTATCACATTGTTTAAACCTAAAAAAAAACTTTTTAATATAAATTTTTAAAAAAAATGTTGCCATACTTGCTTGGCATCTCGACCACAAAGAAAACTCCATAAATTACACTTACTGAAATTAGCCACACAGTACTGGTCCTCCTACCACCAAAACGGACAACTACAAGGTTTGTATCACACACTTCCAAGAATTTTCATGCTTTTTCATTGCTATCTACCCAAAGGGTACTGAGATCAGCTGGTCGCTGCTCTGATCCAGACAAAATCTTCACTGCGCTAGAAGTTGTAGAGCTCGTGATAAATTAATCTTTTCAATCAAACAATGAATTTAAGTAAAATTTGGAATGCTTTGTACTCAATAAGTTCTTGCACATTTTGTTCATACTTTTCTACAGTTTTTTAAGGTCCAAAGATTATCCACTTAATTTTTCAAACTCTTTTCCAGACTTCCACGTTTCCATACAAACCCTACAATTGGATTCCCCTGAACATAATAGTTATCTATATCAAAGTTCTATTTGTAGTTAAAGTAGCAGGTAAGAATCATCACAAAAGAATATGCCCTATTAATAATCAGATCAATCAGTATGTCATAATGCAGACATAAATATGATATAAATGAATTCATGTAGAAAGATATGTCTTAAATTGCCTGCTTTAATCTTTGTCATATGAAACTTCCAAAAATATAAAGCAGCTTTTAACAGTAAAAAACATCTGGGGAATCCTAAGTTGTTTTTGCTTGCACCATCCAGGAATACTACAACAAAGACTGTTAAAGAGAAATTTAATTAAAGCAAATCTCTATTTTGAACTTAAAAACAAAGAGGATTAATTTTGATGATTTCAAGTCCATAAAGCTTCAATAAAATTGTCTCAAAAAAAAAAACAACAAAAACAAAAAGATTCTGAAAAAAATGATCTATAACATGCTCAATACATCAGATTTTTCCCTTTATCATTTTTTGTTCACTGTGCAGACATTTTATTGATCTGTATACACTTAAAGTTGAAACAAAAAAGAAAAAAAAAAGCAAAAGTAACAAAAAAAGATTAAACCATGAGTGAAAGAATCAGATTTTAACTACAATGCTTGTTCTTACCCCCATTTTACTCCCATTTCTCTTTCGTACCACAGAAGAGAATGAAACAAATATCTGAATTTTAATCCCCCCCCCCCCCCCCAATATATGGTCTGACTCAAATACTGACCCTTCTACAGATGATTAGCCCCCCCCCCCCTCCTCTTCCAGTAAATATTGAACTTTAAGTATCTGAGAAATTGTGTTAATAGACACTACCCAGATACATTGAAAACAAAATTTTGAAAAGGTATGACTTACTCATCACAATAATACTTCTATGAATTTATGTAAGAAGAACAAATGAGCACACCACTTTACAATGAACACATGTATATATATATGAGGCTGACTAACTCTTGCCATATGGCACAGCACTGCACTCTGTCATTATCAGCAGCAAGAGAACAAACATCACTGAGAAAGTCAATTGAAGGAGACAAGAGGTAAGACAGATTAAAGGCAACACTTATACAGGAAAGACATTATCTTACAAATAGAGAACACTAATGCAGCATAAGTGGGGTGCCTGAACAATTAGACCCACATATGCATTACAAGAGTAGATTTGGTCCATAATCAATTAGTTCTAAACAGGACAGGTTGATATATACAATACATACTCTGCTCTACCCGTCACCACCCATTGGGAATTCTCCTTCTCCCAGGTAGCTCTTGATAAGTGGACAAAATGCAGATCCTTGGCTTGGTTTAAACACAAACTGATTTGGCTTCACCGGGGAAAACAGCATTGGTTCTTTAATTTGTGGTCTTCTGAAATATAAAGATAGTTTACAGGAAGAAATTTAAATCCCAAATCTCTTAAGTCAGCGCATAAACCTGACTTATTCTCCATTGAACTAAAAAGCATTCTCAGTGTAAAAATATTTACTTCATCTGATAGGCATCCACTTTCTGTAAGGACCAAACAAGAGTTATTATGAGACAAATGTAATATTCACATTTCCTCATATGTTTTTTCTTTATGGTTACTGTCTTGATAAGCCTTTCAACCGCTTAGATGTAATTATCTCGGCTGTAATTTTTTCTTTGAAGATCACACATATGAAATTGTATGGCACTGCAAATATATGTACATATATATCAAATAAATCTCAGCTGCAATTTTTTCTTTAAAGATCACAAATATAAAATTGTACGGCATTGCAAATACATTTATATCAAATAAAATTATTTATATGTACAGTGGAACCCACAAGAAGTCAACACGCATAAAGTAAACTCTCAGTTAAAGTCAACCTGCTCCAGCAGTCCCGTTTTTTTCCCTCTATATTCTCATTAGTCTTGCCCCTCATAATGTCAACACCTTCAGAGATCGAACTCACTTAAAGTCAATTCTAAATGGCCCATGCTAGCCTACTGACAGCCGAAAACTGTGAAGACAAAGAGAGAAAAAGTTGGTCAGAGACTCTTTGCTACGACACACAAGAGTGAGGGCCTGTCGCTGCATTGAGAAGATACTTGGCTGTCTTCACCTATCTTGTGTTCACAGCGATTACACAAACACACATCGACACTTGCACTTCTGGCCCGTGGATGGTCAGTGATTGGCTTTTCCGCTTGCGTTGTGTTAGCGAGGATAAACCAACACTTACTCCCACTCGTCTCTCTTCATGCCACTTTGTTGACACTCACACTTAAAGACAGTGTAGACAGCCACTGCCCCTGATTTTTTTCAGTCACATCTTTAGATCATTAGATCATGTAATATTACCAAGATAACAGCCCAGGAGAAGACTGAAACTGCGTCTATAAACCTTCACGGTAGATCACTACAATTGGCTTAAGAATAACAACCATGTTCATTCCCATAATTTGTAAGCTAAACAAGTCATCGGCATCCAACCAGACTTCTGAGTGAAAGATCACAGGATGACTTTACACAATGGTCTGCAACAAGTGGACTGCAGGTGAAAAACCAGGGCTAATCAAAGATTTAGGTTCAAACAGGAACTCCACGAATGATCGTGGGCCAAGTGACGATTGGATCATGTATGACATGTGCACTGCGTGATCAGAATGTCTCTCCGGGGCATAACTCAAAAAATATGTAACACTTTGACCCCTTGTGCTGACCAGATATGTGAAGCGGATAAAGTCAACCTCGCTTAAAGTCAATATTTTTTCTCAGTTCTGAGGAGTTGACTTTAAATGGATTCCACTGTATATACATTTTCATTTGTGAATTGCATTATTTTCATTGTGATTTTTCTATCTCTGAAAGCTTAACATTCTTCATTTATCCTCGTTTTATATTTCTGGGTTTTTTACCTTGATTCTTCAACCACAATAACTTTTTCACATCCATCAGGTGGTTCTCTCACAAATGGACAAGACTTGTCAAACTTGGGGCTTGACACATAAGAGGATGGCTCTGGAGACATGTCTGTGATATTTAAATAAAAAATAATACAATAATTTAAAATTGATGAATAAAGGACATTCAAATAAAGTATATTCTGTTCGGGATTATGAATTATATATCCTGTAAACAATATCACAGAATTATTATCCTTATTGTAAAACTCTTCTGGGCTGGTGACATCACTGAAAAGTACAGGTTTGCTACTTCCATAAATTTATGAGCAGGGCCTGTAAAAGGTAAGATACAGCTCAGATGAAATGAGTCTACTTGCACATTTAATGAGCTAAGGGTTTCAGTATGGTTCCTTAGAAGAGAATTACTGCTCAAACAAGCGCTGTCTGATCTACCTAAGGGTAACATCAGTAATAGTAATGGTTGCTTTTCTATTTTCAACTGCCAGTATGACTCAGTGTGAAAACACTCTGTCTCAATCTAGATTTTTTTTTTTTTTTTTCAAAACCTGACAACCCACTTGATTGTAAATAACAATTAAAACTGATATGTAAAATTATTTCTCCAGACATTAGACTATCAAGAAAACCAAGGGTGTAATAATCATTGTGCTAAAGGCAGGACAACCAACATACCTTTACTTGATTTACTGTCAGATGAGTCTGATCTGCTTCTTGACTGCTGCTGAATGTCGCTTCCAGGTCTAGAAGGGGTGGCCGGACTGATAGATGCTGGTCTTGTCAATGACACTGAAGTGAGATCCTGCTGACCAGATGGGGTCTGAGTATCTACACTGCGAGTACTGTTGGGACGTGTTAATTCTGGGGCAGGCGCTCTATGTCCATCTGGTATCTCCTGCTTTGATCCAAACAAACAAAAAATTAGGCACACTGGTTTTTACAACAAAATTTGAGTCATAAAAATTTGCTATGCATGTTTAACACGTCTTCTGTGTTAGTGAATGCTGTTAACTACTGCAAGCAAAAGACATACACCTTTCACCATGACATGAAAGTTGGCAGTAATTTCTAATGATCCACTAATCAAACAGATGGTGATGAAAAGGCCAAACCAGCATTTAAAAAAATAGAATGCCTGATATAGTAATTTCCATATTTTATGAGAGAAAAAAAATTTTTTTTTTTTTTTTGGAAGATTCGAAGAATTAAGATATGTCCTTCGCTAGACTTTTTTACATGCTTGATGTTTCACTAAATTTCTTTTGACCATAAAACAACAAGAACTTATTCCTTTTCAATGAATCAGCACTACATTGATAGTTAGCTATATTTCTGAGAATGGCATCAGCTATATCCCATTCTTACCCTGAAGACAAGATCATCTGCCTCTATCTCAGATGCTGGCAAACTGACCACCCCAATGCTGGACACCAGTTTCTCTATCTCCTGAAAATAAAGACAAATATGGCAGTATGAGAAAACGATGACCAATCTATTTCATTAAAATAGCACTCTCGGTACAAAAATTATTTTGTTCAGGAAAAGTTCCCCCTTTATAATCACAAACTGTATCCTGCAACCTGAACCAAGATACCAGTTTCACTAATGACTGCAATTTTTCTTTTTCTTCTCCAGTGTGATACTTTTCAAGATCAGCAGTTTTAGACTGCCTCTATAAATTGTGTCATCTGGCTTGAATCAGCAAGAAGTCTTAATGCCTATAGCTCAAACCTGTCCATATAGTGGTCAGTCATTCATTCAATATAAATGGAAAGAGGATTTACAACTCTCACCTACCAATTACTGTGTATTCAAATTAAAGGCGTTTGTGTTGGGGTTTAACGGCAATATTGTGCCTAATACCGTGAGTACATTTACATGTCATAAAGCTGACCAAAGAAAATAAAAACAAAAATACAATGCTGAATGGACGACGTGTTTATGAGTTATAAAAAGGTATCAAATGTGTATTTAAATTTGGATGTTCAAATATCACACAGTAAAACCAAGTGTGTGTTAAAAGTTTAAATACAGCTGGGCTCCTTGTTTTCACTCTGCTCATTAATTGAAGGATGCGTCTTATGTTGAAAGATTAATTGTAATTGACTTGATTACTATAAAAAGTAGTCCTACGGAATTTATCTATTATCACATTTTGATCAGGACCTTGGCTCTCCATTCTCCACAGCACAAAGATCTGACCCAGAGACCACTCTACAACAGACAAAAAAATTTTCCTGAAGGTATAACTTATGATCTGAAATTTTTTAAAATGCATTGCCAGATACCACACATACCGTGTTCAGCCCTTCCACACTGTTTCTTTGGTATCTGTTCATATTTTGTCTGGGTATGTGTCTTGCTGAGATAAGTATTGCTTTAGTTTGCTGTGCACATAAAGCTGGTGGAGCTGTCATTGAAAGAGCTGAGTGATTGCCTGGGACGGGACTGGAACGCTGCTTGCTGTCAGTATGTTTGCTGCCCTCTTTGGATTTTTGTAAGTGCTGCTTTATAAACTGCAGCTGTTGATAACAATGACATCATATCAATTACGATAACATATCAAAGAAAAATAAATGACAAAAAATGAACAATGGTAAGTCTGATACTTAAAAAAAAAACAAAAAATGTACAACGTATGTCCCAGAAGAAACTGGAACGCATTCCCATTCATCAGTTGGGCATGCGTTGTACGACCTTTCTTTGAGTGGCTATAACTCTTCTGTTCACAAAGTTTATGAGTTCTTGCTACAATTTCATGAAGTCCGAAAGTGCTAAAACGTACAAAGGTTTTTATACTGCTAGCACGACTGCTGTGACTGCAGTACGGCTGTAAACACCAATTTAGATCTACATCAAGTAGTTCTAGGCCCAGTGTAGTTACTAATACTTATTTATCACGATAAATGAAAATTATCTGGCCTTGACTGGCATAAAATGAAAGTTTATTATATTACAGTCCTTCTAACAGGCAAAAGCAAAAAGGGAGGATTTTCTAGTGAGGCAGGGGGTCCAGGGATAGCGTCCCCGGTGGGGGTCCAGGGGCAAAGCTCCCAGTCAAAAATGAATATTAGGGTATCAGAAAGCTAAATCAGGCCTTTTCCTGCAATCATTTTGCATATTTTTAAGGCAAATACAAGTAATGAAAATGCAGAGTAAATACATTTAAATCCAGTCTGTAGTGGATGATGTGGAGTTGAAAATGAAATCCATTGGCAATAGATGTGAGAGGAAAACAGAGAACTGATCATACAGAACAAAAACTAAGGTACCTGCTGACATTGCTAAAATCAAATTCTGTAGTTTGGGCCAAAATACTGACAAAAAATAGGTGAGGTCAAAAATCTGTAGGTCACATATTCTAACATCACCTCTCAATTTAAGCCCCCAAACACAAAAGGACATGCATCTCCATAAACACATAGGGTCTAAAATATCTTTGCTATCACAAAAAGAAGTAGGCGTAATAGCCATTCTTAGAGAGATATAAATAGCCCATCAGTGAGACAACCTCCGTCACGAATGCTGGCAGGGATATTCGAATAGCATAGAATGACAGGCAAGTCAAATTTCACACCAAAGTTATGTCTGAATCGCCAAGATTCCATCTTTTCAACCTCTTATGTAAATTAGCAGACATGACCAGAAGGCTAACATGATGATGCACGCTATGGGCAGACCGTCATCTTCTGTCCATGACCTACGTGTAGAGACATGTATTCGTAATCTAAGCATATCGTCAACACCTGCCCAGACTTTTGAGTTAAAGATCCCAGGGTGAATCTACATCATTTAGATCATGGTCGGCGACAAGAGGACTGAAAGTGAAAACATAAAACGAGGGGAGGGGTGGGACATCACGGTTAGTTTTAGGTTAAAAAAGGAACTATACAAGCGATCGTGGACTAATCGACAATCGGATCATGAATGATGGGCGCATGTGAATAACCATTTAGCGTGAGGGTGGGATGAAACACATAAAACTACATGTCTGGACTAGGCTACATCATGTACTGTTGGCCTACAGGCAGAGGCCTTGGCAACGTCAACGGGCAGAACCACTGCCCAAAGCAACAAACGGGAGAATGCAGTTTTCTTGCTAGATTATGATTAAAAACGTATATTCCAACGGCATTCAAAATGACGCCAAAGCATGAAATGCTGGAAAACTAGTATAAACTATCTGAATTCCACTGAGAGCAGGAATTTATATTTAGATATTCATGGCACGAGAAGGCCAGATACTGAGTCAAAATGGGGGTAGCAGGTCTGCAACTGCAAACATCACCTAGAGCACCCTCGACAGGACCAGAGGCTTGCGACGAGCATTATCGGCCTTTACGCAAACCGCATTAACACGGGAGACTAGGCCTAGCCAAGCTCCTTGGGCCTAGCGGACCGCGGGTTACCAATTTTACTTTTTACTTTTTTTTTTTTTTTAATTGGGAGAAAGGGAAAGTCGGTAGTTCCCTGTCAAAATTCTGTAGGTCGGTAGTTCAAGCAAAAAGTTGGTGACTATCGATTTTTTCTGTAGGGTTTGCAGGTATTTATAATTATAGATTAATTTAATTTATGGTTTACATTTATTTTCATTCCTGTGTAGCTTTTGGCACCCTGCGATTTCCTGGTAGCTAATGGTCAATGGAAGATTGGAGAGAGGGCAAAACAGATTCCTTTAATATTTTCATTCTCACTTGATGGCCTGATTCCGATGAACGATGGCCAGTCAGAGTTCCCGATTTTTCACGCATAAACCGCCTTTTAAAGTGATGAGAACAAGGATTATCGGAAGACAAAAGTCACACATTTTGCCGACAAATATCAGCACATTACCGAAAATGAACATATATACAGTCTTGCCTGTCCACACAAGGACAAAGCAAGGAAGGAAAGGAGAAGGGAGGAGGAAAGTGCAGAGGTTACCAGAAGGGCGGATTTCCGCACAAATGCGGATAATTGGAAGGACTGATATTAACTGTCATAAAATATGCAACCTTACATACTTAGCTTCATTAGTTATGCCCCTATACCCAATCAAAGAACACAACTACAAAACAATGAAAACTCCGAAGTAAACTGAAAGAGAGCCTGAATATTTAGTGTTGTAAAAATTAGTGAAAACCCAACATAGTGAAGGGGTAAAAAAAAAAAAAAGGGACCTTACCTTCAGTTGATCACCCTGGCCAAGAGATGCTGACCTTCTGTGACCTTTCTTTTTTTTCTCAGTTTTGTTTTCCCACTCCACTGTCTAGAATTTCAGTGACAGAGAAAGAACAAACAAAATGTGTTTAAAAATAATTTGTGAAATGGCCTTACTCTATAGAATATCAGGAATATGACATCCCATGAGTATTTATGCCACAAGAAAAATGTCATCCAATGACATGAAACTGAAATGGTGACAAAACTGATTACATCAATTACTGATGATCTAATAGTAGACAGTAAGTAGCTCTACGTGATATTTTAGGGAATTTTTCCTACATATATTTGCTTCGAAACAATTTCTATGGATAAAAGAAAACTTCAAAACCTCTGCTTATCAATCTGCATGGTAAGACATGACCTTGCTATTTAAAGCACCTGCTCTTCCCCTTTCCCTCCCTCCCACAAAGAGGAGAAGAAAAAAACACTGTTCAACACAAAAGAGAATTTCTACCATAAATAATATCACATTGATTGGTACAGAAACTGCTGCCCAAAAACTTCAGACTCATGAGGGAAAACGATAAAGAAGAGCGTCACAGAGATAGTCAAATTTGTAGAGACAGAACGAAAAATAAATAACTAATCACTGACTAGTTAATTTCAATTTATTTCTTCATTCTGACATGATTTACTGTCAAAAGGTTTTGAACTAGCAGATTGTGATCCTTGTCAAAACTTACAACTGCATCAGTTTATGAAATACTCAGTTGCTGCTTAATTTACAAGCCAAGATATTCAGGATTCATGATTACGAATCACGGTGAACGAGACAAAAATATGTTGAGTCCCTCAAGCATTTAGTTAAAACCTGAATTCTAGACAATATCAGAGACCATGGTCCAATTTTCAGACTAAATGTTTGTTACAGATCTATATGCGATGCGACACAATGAAATCAGGCGCTTGTCAAATTTGGAGCATATGGCGTTATTAGTATCACTGTGAAGATCATTCATTTCCCTCTCTGAAAAAATTGGAAGTTGAGATATTGGCAATTAAAGACAATGGGAGTGACCTGTAGGAGCAGCTGAATTTAGTGACAAAATGACGGATTAGTTTTATAAATCCTTGTTAGGCCTTGTCACTAAATTACGATTTTGAGCGTTTACTAAATCTACTTCAGCAAATTTGACTCTGAAATGTATTTTTAGATTGATACACAAGGGTTCTGTGACGACAAAAAAAAAAAAAAAATGCGCCAAAAATTCACTCACTGTTAAAAAACGTGATTTCTCCAGTCGCCTCAGTTTGAAGAGCACCTAATTTCACCATGTTGTGTCTCATATTATATATCAGACTATTTTTATTGGCCTCAACTTTGATACTCCATAAAACTTTAGAAATAAATATAATTAATGCATACTTGGGTGGATTTGTCGCACATGAAAACCCCATCAGATTGATAATGATGGTAGTTGTTGATGTCTTTGGGCCACTGGCCAGTTAAGTAGGGAACAACAGTGTCAACTGAACTCGCTCTCCATTTGCCTGGGATGGGACTATGTCTGGCTCCAAATTTATCTGCAAATGAGAGAGAATACTAAACAGATTAAGAAGGTCTACGACTCTTGTAAGCTGCGGCAAAGTATAACTACTACAACAAAAAGTGTTTTTTTTTCAAAAGTAAAATATAGTCTATATATAAACAATGTCTTAAATACAACAACGAAATACTAATTAATAATAATAATAATAATAAAAAAAACAGAATAAGACTAAGCAGACAAAGTAAACCCCGCTTGAACACCGACATCAAGTCCACATCCCAGGACAAAAGCATAAGATTCTAGGAGGCTAACTAGAGTTTAGGGTTATGCAGGAAGTTTCCATCATTCCTGAGAGATATGCAACTTAGAAGAGGCTACAAAGTCAGAATCTGATTTTGCCTCTCAATTCATCCTCATACAAATTGCAGAAAGCAGTCTGCTTTTATAGACAAACTGAATCACGCTGAACACCACAACAACCCCACAAAGTTCATGTATTAAATATTAGATCAATTTTCAGTAAAATTAAAGAAAAGAAAAAAAAAAGTGAATACAAATTTTATCTCTACCTAAGAACCTAGTCACCGAGAGAAAAAATGCGGGCTCTTAGGCAGCTGGATTCTTAAGTGGACTGAAAAGTTGTGCAACCCGTCAGATTGTCTTCACAACTATGACAAGTTGATCATTATCTTCAGTTAAAAAGATCTGTTGCAGATAAGTACAGCCTTCTTTCCTTGTGTGTTAACAATTCATGATCTGTCTCCATGTAAGTCCATCAATAATCAATAATGCCCAGGGTTTAAAAGTGAGTATTCACATAAAATAAAACCATGATATTGCTATACTTTCCTATGGATAATTGTAAATTTTATGCCTTGTTAACAGACCGATTGAGGTAGCAAAAACAACTGACCAGTCAAGAAGCTAATTTGCACCTCCTTATCCACTGAGCCAATCACAAGTGCTGTCCCATGTGTTGTCAAACAAAGAAATGCTTGGGTTGGTCCATAAGGGGTCCTGATTATAATTATGCAGTCATACATCTACCATCACGTCCACTCCTTTGTTTATCTGTTCCCTCCACCCCTGTCCCCATTTTACTGCACATACAGCATCGTGTGTTTCTCTCAAATTTAAAAATGAACAGTATGATGTGAAATTACAAAGTAAGGACTCATGTGTCTTGGTTCGACACCAGGCTCTTTTAAGCAGATTTTTTGTTTGGAAGTTGTTTCTTACAGGGGTGGATGATAGGGAATTCCCTTTCGCAGCAGAGACAGGTTCTTAGGCATACTAGGCTCCCAGGTAGCGGGTTCTTAGGAAATGATCACTGTACCAGATTATAAATTATTTAAAACAAGAGCAAAAGGTTGGAGAACAGAATCACTCAGAAGCTCTTATGCTTCACGAGTAATCACGGAAGTCACCTCAATAATCAAAATTTTCTACCAGAGTTCAAGTACAAAAGGAGTACAAAAAAAATCTTACTTAACTGCTAACAACAGCACCAGATGTCATCCAAAAAAAGGTCATCTTGTGTACAAGACGACATACTATGTTACATCCAAATAGTCCAATGATCAGGTGCCCACCAACCCATTCCCTTTTCCCCTTTGATCCATTGTTCTGACCAATGCAATGGCCAGCACTTGTATGCAGAATCTCTTCGATATTCGAAGCACGCTAATGATAGATGACCCGGTGATGAGAGAGTCCAAATCAGGAGCAATAATCTCTTTACTCATGTAACAATTAGTAATCTTGAACAACAATCAATACTTCTGATTGCCTGTGACATAGGAGGGTCCTGGTTGGCTTGCTAAGTGGGTGGGACTGAGTGTGGGTGACAGCAGTAGCGGTCGAGACTGACTGTAGCGTTGATGCTAAGCATCCAACTACAAACCTAGTGTAGCAGTGAAGTTGTTAATGGGACTGCAAAAATCATTCTAAACTGAAGGTCCAATGATGTCAGGAAAGGTTGGAGTAGGGAAAAAAGATTTTCCTTGGTTTACGATGGAATGAAAGCACATGTAGTCACTCACTTCCACGACCATATTTGCCACTAAATATTTAGAGTGTTGTTACTTAGAGTAATAGAATTCCTGCCTAGATCATAAACTTATCCTCATGCAATTGTCTGGCATCTCAGTGGAGCAGGAGGCCCACCCACCTGGTTGGAAGGCATGTTTTGCCATAGAGAGGTTTGAAAAGGATCCAAAAATGATTACTCTCTGTGGTGAGCTAACGCTGAAAGAAATCGGAAAGTAGAATCCCACGAAGGTTTGCCAAACTGTAGAACCACAAGTTGTCAGATCTGAAAACTGTGCACATCTTGTGAATCATATAGACAGTTTGTTTTTGTCCCACTGCTTCAGTGCCATCTGCTATTATTTGTTTATTTCTGTAACTGAATTTCTAACTAAATCTTATTTGTTGTGTTTTGGGGGGCATAGGGGAAGAACAGGTACAAGAGAGGGTGAAAGGAAAGGGACTAGATCTGAATTATCTAAGATGAACAGCCTCAAATCTAGATCTTTTGTAAACACAGTATTTACAATCCTGGCCAACCAAACTAAGAGTAAAATTTATCTTTTCTACTGCATCCATTCTTGTCAGGCTTCATGCAGTATTTATTTATTAAATCAGATTAGAGGTTCTGGCTTAACCATTATCTTTGATTGAAGATCCTAAATCTACCGGAGAGCAAATGAAATGGCAATGTTATGAGGTATCTCGAGAAAAGTCATTATGACCAAGGAGCCTTGCCCAAAGACTGATTTGTAAAAAACATATAAAAATCTGCACAAGATCGACACATCTTAGTTAATGAATGATAAATTTTCAGGCATGTTCTACCATATCAACAAAGCCACATAAGCGAACAATGTTTTCTTGGTCATGTGACCGATCTCGAAACCCCATTGAATATTGAGTACTTTTAAGCTACCTTTTTGATTTCCTGGGCTCTGTGGTGACTGTGAATGTAATCCTGCTGGGCTTTTCCTCTCAGGTGAAGGCCTGGTCTCGTGTGCTTTCTGTGACCACAACTTGTGACTGTCTCTTGGTGATGTTGAAGATGAGTTTCTGGTAGCACCACTGTTGCCTTGTTTCAAGGAAAACGCTTTCACAGCTTTGATTGGACCTTGTTTTGATGTGGAAGGAGATCCATTCCTTCTCATTCGCTGTCCTTGATTAGACATTATTCCCTGAAAACAGTTGGACTTCTGACTGGCAGTGTTGTTGGGACTATGGATGAGCTTGGTTTACCTCCTTGACTCAAGTCTCAAGGATATACACACAACAATCCCAACATGGCCAGTCACAATCTGAAATTGGATAAATAGGACTTTTCACACTTAGACTCTATCTATAGACTAGACTGATCCAGATCGATGTCTGAAAGGTAAATAACTAGATCTAGATCTAGATCTAGGCCTATAGATTCTAGATTTAATGACTGATTGGTGCAGATCAATAATATGTAATATAATATTTCACTGCAGATAGTTTGATCTAGATCTAGATCTAGTCTACCTATTGCAAGTAGCCTACGTTCTCAATCTCACCAGATCTAGATCTAGATCTTAGATAGATCTAGATCTATATCATTATCTATATCTAGATCTTTCTAGATCTATCTAATTACTGGTGCAGATACAGGGCCTACAATACCTTACTGCCGACAGTTCGATTTATTCCACCTTTTGCAAGTACGTTCTCACTAACCCAACTGTAGTAGACTGCAGTAGATATAGACTCTAGATCTATTTGTATTGATATCGGCCAGTTCTGGTGCCGATTGTTGCACTATCGGTAGGCCCTATCATTGCTGTCTACTTTACTTATGAAGACTCTAGTCTAGATATAGATTTCTATCTAGATCTAACTTGATCTCTACGTTCTCACAAAACCGCCAGTTTATATCTTCTACATTTTCTTTTGTTCTGCTGTATTCATGTGTTCATTATCGTTTCCACTGGACGACTGACCGGCAAAGAATCACTGCAAACATGTAGTTCTGTGCAAATCTTCGATGACAGTCCATGAATATCTCGCACAAGAATTTAGCACTGGAGCCTACTCGTGTCACGTGACGAGATTCTTGAAGTTTCATTGGAAGAAAATGAAATTTCTCTTCGGGCTGTCGAGAGGCGATGGGTTTCTTTGTCTGCACTAACCTTTTTTTTTTCGTCGTTATTGTTTTTTTTTTCCTCCAGCCAATAAACTAGTATAAATGATGACTGCATACTGACCGTGTCAGTACCAACATGAAAAAATTGTCTCGGTATATTTTATTTTAATTCTATATGCAAAGACCTCGTCACAAAATCTAACTGTTATTCTTGGTTATCTCCCCTGCGTTCTTGACAACAAAACGCCAGCTAGGCCTAGTTTTTATACTTGACAAATCAAACTTTCTCTCCCTTCTTTTCGCCAAAATTACTGGATCGAGTAAGGGTTTGCGAGAACTTAGCTTTAAGCCTATCTGAATGGATTTTAATACAGTATTACGGCCTGAAAAACCTGAATATATTAACTCTAGAGCTCTTCCTGATGATTTAAAACATGGTAAGCGTACCTAACAACGAGGTTTTAAATAGGGAGTAATCATTGATAAAATTCTAATTAAAATACATTTAATTTACTGCCCTTGTGTTGGGGTTTAACCCCACATCAGCACGTTACGGTCAAGAAAAGGAAAGGGAAAGGGACAGGAGCATGGAGAGAGAGAGAGAGAGAAAATATGTCTCCCTTGGAATGTCGTGTATGGCATTCCATGGCAGACACTCCACCGATGGCGGGCTTACACTGACTACAATACAGGTGGGAGCAGAGCACCTACTTAGGCCCATTAACCCCGGGCCCCTGCGGGGGAGCATTTAATTCGAGTTTTAAAGCCTATCATAGAGAACGAGACAACCTCTAGTTATGATTGTGTGGGGGGGGGGAGGGGGG
>JBCAUA010132642.1:0-22830 GCA_038406235.1 Peronia verruculata
TTGTTGTTGTTGTTGTTGTTGTTGTTGTTGTTGTTGTTGTTGTTGTTGTTGTTGTTGTTGTTGTTCTTGCTCTTGTTGTTGTTGTTGTTGTTGTTCTTGCTCTTGCTGTTGTTGTCCTTGTTTCTGTTGTTGTTGTTGTTGGGTCATTTTCTTAGAACAGTCTGAATATATTGCAGGTGATAAAGTTTCCTACCAGCAGTTTTCAAAATTACATCAAAACGAAATTTTGTGAATTTAACTTGCTTGCTTTTTTTTACTGGTGTTTTCGCCCCCCCCCCCCCCCTTACCCTCTCATACATTTAGGCTCAGTTTTAAAAACTCAGGAGAGAAATCCTAAGTTACTCTGACCAGGCCAACCTGAGCATTCAAAAGTACATGTCTATCTGATAATGCAGAAACCAAAATTCTTGAATGATTCTTTTCACAACAGACAGTGGGCGTTCAGTTGGAGAAAATGAGTAAGATAAAAAGGTTGTCTCTTTGTCCAGTCCACTGTTACCTGTTTACTTTTCAAAATTCTGCAAATATGGATGTAATGAGGAACGTGATATTCTGACATGACAGTCACAACGTGTTTGAACAAGTGGGGGATCTTCTCCATTTGCTAGTATCGATTTTGTCTAACATAACCCAACAACGACATGGGCAGGACGATTTGTGACGCTCAAAATGGAGAAACTTCAGCCCCACTTTCAGCACAGTCTTTACTTTCTGTTGAGAGCCTCATATGTTGTGAATCATCGAGCATTCATTAAGCATAGAGTGATCGCACAGAAAATCACAGCGGATCAGTTAACTCAATTTATGGTTATGGTTTTTATAAGCTTTTCAGCCTCCTATAGTGGTGGTTATCTCAGCTGTCCACAACCATGGTCAAAAAATAACATAACACTATTGTGTTATGTGATCATTTTTTAAAACTCGATTGATTATGGTTTTTATAAGCTTTTCAACCTCCTTTAGTGGTGGTTAATTAATTGCACGGTGACGAATCAACAAAGCAATACAGACATGATTCGAAGTATGGTTTAAACATATCTACAGTTCCGACCATAAACATCATAATAATAATGAACATCATTTTTGCATCATTTCAGGACATGGACATAGATATGGACATGACATGTGATAGCTCATTCTCTTTGACAAAACCTACACTGATGATTAACATAAATAATCACAATAATCACACTATTGACCAATTTCTCAAAGGGAAACAAATCTTGGCCAAGGGAAATAAGTAGATCCCATAACGCTTCCTTATCTCTTACCGCTCATCTCCTCTCTCGTTCTGTACGTCGTTCACTTTTTCTGTCTCCTTCTGCACTCATTTTACATCTTCAGGGCTTGCTCTTCTCCTCTCTTTATCTGTCCTTTCTTTCCATCACTTCTCTTTGCTCTGTCGATCTGTTCGTCCTTGTGTTTCCCATACTCCCCCTAATCTCTTTTGCCTCTACCCCGCTCCAGGCAGATTCTCTGCCCTGAATGTCTTTTCTTCGATCGTTCATTGTCAGGTAGGCCCTATATCTGCCAGCAGTGTGAGGACGGTTATCTGGTTGATATCTCTTGGCGTTGTTTATATGGCTCTATCTCCTACCTCTCCCCAGCTCTCCTTATCCCTGTCTGTCTTTCTGTCTGTCTGTCTGTCTTTCTATCTGTCTGTCTTTCTGTCTGTCTTTCTGTCTGTCTGTCTCTGTCTGTCTTTCTGTCTGCCTGTCTGACGCTGTCTGTCTGTCTGTCTTTCTCTCTGTCTTTCTGTCTCTGTCTGTCTTTCTGTCTGTCTGTCTGCCTGTCTGTCTGTCTGTCTGTCTGTCTGTCTGTCTGTCTGTCTGTCTGCCTGTCTGTCTGTCTGTCTGTCTGACTGTCTATCATTGTTTGGGCGTGCATTTGTTTGATACGTCTTCTTTGTTTCTCACTCATCCTCAACCATTTCACACATTGATTGGCTTACTCATCTTTGTCTCAGTTCTCTGCCACCCTCTTCCTCTTTCTCTCATAATCTCAATTCGTTCTATATTTTTTCTCTCTCTCTCTTTCTCTCTCTCTCTCTCTCTCTCTTTCTCTCGACATCTGGACATCTGCCTCTCTCTTTTTCCACCTCTATCTATTTCTGTCTGTCTTTTCCTTGGTTTCATTAATTAAGGATTACAACTGCAAATAACATCTTTTATTCTTCTCCATCACTGTTTTTAATCAAGTTTTTCTTTTCTATCCATTTGTTTTTTTCTAGGCTTTAATAACTATAATTTGTTCTTTGTTACCTTTTCATGATTCCTCTGTTCTTGTTGAATTTTGCAGCCCACATTTCTATACTCGGTGTGGGGAGAACGTCTTTGTACGCATGCTCTTTGTCTTTTAACAATTCAGACTTCTCATTTATTCATCATGTTCCACTCTTTGAATTCTACATTATTTCATTCGCCATCTGGGGTAATAATGATGTCTCAATCAAGAAGATGGCGTTTGTTTGTTGGTTTGTGTTGGGGTTTAACGACACATCAGCACGACTACGGCTATATCGTGTCAAGCACGGTAAGATACGTTTACACGTCAAGAGGAAGAGAGGAAAGAAAGTGGAACAGAAGACATGAGCAAGGAGAGAGAAAGAAGAGATGTCTACCTTGGGATGTCGAGGGTGGCACTCCATGGGAGACACCCCACCGAACGGATGTCGGACTTACATCGCCTGCAGGTGGGAGCAGAGAGCCTACTTATAATACTTGTAAAATGGAAGAATGGCTGGGTGGATCACGGTACAGCCTGACATTGAAGTACTGGAATAGTACATCTGTACTAGAGAATGAGTAAGGGAAACTGGGGATGGAAGATGGTGGTGATGGTGCTGGTGGTGGTGATGGTGGTGGTGATGGTGCTGGTGCTGGTGGTGGTGATGGTGGTGGTGGTGGTGATGGTGATGGTGATGGTGGTGGTGGTGATGGTGGTGGTGGGGGTGGTCGTAGTGGCGATGGTGATGTGAGTGTATGTGTGGAAGGGGGTGGGGTGATAAAAAAAAATAAAAGATGAGCAAACAAACAGGAAGCAACTGTGATATATAATTATATGTACCAAAGCTATATTGACCGCGGGAAGAAAATGTAAAAACATGGATTAGCCGGAACAATATTATAGAAATAGTTCTGGAAGTATTATCTTTACTCGGGATTATCTAATGTCTACCTTTATAACTGCATACATTTGAGAAGGTCAGAAGGTTTTAGAGAAAAGAACTACATTGAAGAAGCTAAATCACAAGAGAAGGAACAACGTGATTATCACGCACTGAGCCAGAAAACCATCAGAGATATCCACGGATTCCTGTCAGACAAAACTGTGCTTTAATAGAATGCCATTGATTTCTAGCGCTCTGTCTTCCTTTCTATTTTCTAAACTTCACGAGCAGGACATGAGGTCAGCGTGATCTTGTTTTGCGATTACAATCCCTGTGGAACCAGGGACAGTCTTGCAACATCCTACGCTGAAAGGACGAAAACGGAGAGGAAGAACTAAGAAGAAAAAGTAGAAGAAAGTTATGGCCGGAATTTAAAATGAGCGTTTTACCCCACGAATCCGGATGCTCTATTAAGACTCCCTAAGTCGTAAGCCCAGAGGCCCTTAACTTGAAAGAATCAAGCAATTCCCCAAGGACACCAGCTGCCTTTTGCAGCTTTTCCTTGTCGAGATAATCTCCCTGTAGCCAATTCAAGCTGTGTAGATCACCCGCTGGCTGGAGATAGCAGCTTTGCATTGTGCCAGAATCTTTTTTTTTTTTCTCGTCGGAAAAACAACAACAACAAACTGGCCCAGCACGAAATGCATTTCTTTGCACCTTTCTTCTAGAAAAGCTATTCAAAAATGGATGATTCCCCCCCCCCCTCCTCCCCGAGGAAAAAAAGAGGACGAGAAACAAACAAGCTACTTCACAGAGTCTTAATTACACCTTACAATTTAATTTTGTTTTCTTTGAATTGAGTGACTGATGAAATATGACGATGCCACACTTTTTTTTGTTGTTGTTGAAACGGCAAGGAGGAAAAAAAAACAAAAACGATTTCTTGGCCAGCTTTGAATACGCAATGCAAATGCCCATACAATGAAAAACGGGGGGGGGGGTGTCTTTTTGTTTGCTTGTTTGTTTAGATTTGGTTATTGACCTAATCTTTCTTGTTTGGTGATCAATTGAGGGTTATGAGTAATAACTAGTTCTTAAGTGATCAAATGACAATTTCTCCAATAAACTAGTTATAGATAGGATACTTGGCCAAAGTGATGCAGTACATCGGTGAGTCTGAATCTGGGGAGAAATTTGCGAGTTAAAACAATGATATTTCACCTTTTATTTGTTACCATAGTGATAATTAACTCAGTCATTCCCATTCAGTGACCTAGTACCAATGCACCAGAGTCGGAAGTGTCGCCTGATGTGAATAAGAGTCAGCAATAATAGAATTCCCTCTATCTGGCACCGTGAAGATGGCGCCTGTATCAGTCAAGGTCGTTGTGCTGGAACTACTGAATCGATGTCCGATATTTTACCTGCTTTGAATGTGGGGGCCAAACAACAATAGGCTCCCTTCTTGTCTGGCATCATGGTAATGGCGCCTAGATCGGTCAAAATCACTTGTGGTTTTTGAAATCAGAGTCTACAAAAGTAGCTCTACAATCCACTCCTTGCGGGCCACTGACCTCCGCCCCAGGGACAAACAATCCTTTCATAAGTATACTATGGTAATTCAAATTTTGTTTACTTAAGACACAATCAATATTTTGTTTTGACTGGGGATTTAGGCTTTGAAGATTGAGAGCTCTGGCGAGAGATCTGAGGAGGGTGGAGAAGGGGAGGGGGGGGGGGTAGTAGTATTCTTCCAGGATATTCGCATATAAGGCCAAATGATAAGGCCATTAATGCACTGGTTTCGTATGCGTTCAGGAAATAATTAAAATCGAATTTTTCTGAAATATTAATAACAATAATAATGAGAAGAAGAAGAAGAAGAAGAAGTAGTAGAAGAAGAAGAAGAAGAAGAAGAAGAAGTAGAAGAAGAAGAAGAAGAAAAAGAAATAGAAGAAGAAGAAGAAGAAAGGGAAAGAGCAGCAAAAAAGGAAGAAGAAAAAGAAGTAGAAGAAGAAGAAAAAAAATAAGGGAAGAGATGAGTAAAAGACGAAGAAGACGAAAAAGAAAAGGACTAGTGCAAAGAGGAAAATCAAGAAAAAGCATTAAAGAAAAAAGAAAACCGAAGGCGTACAAAAAAGTTTTTAAAAAACCTGCAGAAAAAGGAGAAAGTGGGAGAATAAATCAATAAACTTTCAGGTTAATATGAGTAATTGGAAGCTATGTGGAAAACACAACACAGCTTTGTTGTTGTCGTCGTTGCTATTTGCTGCTGCTTCTGTGGTTGTTGTTGTTGTTGTTGTCGATGTTGTTGTTGATGTTACTGTTATTATTGTTGCTGCTGCTGTAGTTGTTTAAATGTTTTCCCGCTGACATTTTGTGAATAAATGAAAGCTTCACTTCAGGTCGGCTGGTGCCTCTGCTAAGAAAAACAAATTATCTTGAATCGATAAGACAGACTATCAATAAACGGGTTGCACTTAACTGGTCAATAATGAAAATAATATTGAATTAAATGGACAGGTTTTTCCTCTTCTTCCATATTTTTTTTTCTTTTGTGTGTTCTTTTGTTTTGTTTGTGTATGTATGTGTGTGTGTTTTGTGTGTGTGTGTGTGTTTTGTGTGTGTGTGTGTGTGTGTGTGTGTGTCTGTTTGTCTGTGTGTGTGTGTTTAACTCTGCCGTTTTACTTCTTTTCTTTCTTTTTTCTTTCTTTTTTTCTTTCTTTTTTGAGATTGTCGTAAGGCAAGAAAACTAAACAGAAAAAGAACAGCTATCGGACTCTGAGCATAGAGTGACACGTATACAAATGAAATACACAAAGTGGTTGAGAGAAAGTTTTCCTAACATTGACTAAACCAGTTCACGAAGAAAACATGTCAGAGAGCGAAGAAAAAGAGAGGTTGGGGAGGGGGAGGTTAGAGGTTGAAATAGGAGAGAGAACGAAAGGGAGAGTGAAAGAAAGAGAGAGATTAAGAAAAAAAAGGGACACACACACAAAAAAAGAGTGGGGAAGAGTAAGATAGATCAAGATAGTGAGAGAGCGAAAAAATGAAATAGAAGGGGAAAAGAGAGAGAGACACGAAAGAAAGAGTGAGAAGGATGAAGAATGAGTGACAAAGATAAAAAGAGAGCTAGGAAAAGAGAGAAAGCCAGTGAGAGATAGAGAGAGAGAGACCAACGAACGAAAGTTATAGACAGAAAAAAAGAATGCAAAATTAATGAGAAAATAAAGACGATGAGAAAGATCGAGAGGGTGATGGGAAAGAGAGTGGAGAGAGAGATGGTGAAAAGAGAGAGAGAGAGACATGAGAGAGATAAAGCTGGAGAAAAAGACAAAAAGAATGAAAATAATACAGAGTGGGGCAGATAGAGAGGGTGACATGTAAAGACAGAGTGACAGAGAAAAAAAAAAGAATGTGAGGAGAAAATTAGAAAAAGAGCGAGGGAGAGACAAGAAAATAAAAAAAAAAAGAAAAGAAAAAGAAAAAGATAGAAAGAGAGAGGGGGAAGAAAGGAAGAGGAGGGCAGAACAGACAAATACAGAGAAACTCGTGTGCTCTTGAAATGTCGCTCATTGTTTTGCAGGTGGTTGACCTAAATTAGGTGTGAAAACAATGGTCGTGTGGCCAACAAACTCCATATCACACGGAGCCAACATTTGTTTCAGACACGGAGCGAAACACACAAACAAAAAGAAGAAAACAATAAAAAAAAAACAAAACACGAGGTCTCACCGTCATAATTGACTTTGCAAACTTTCGCTCCTTTTAATTTCCCCTGGGATTTGTCACCTCAGACAATGTCGGGGAAATAATGCCCCACAAGATTTTGTCAATTTTCTCTTGAAAGAATTGGTGTAGCTGGTATTTCTCACACACACAAGCGTTTGTTTGTTTGTTTGTGTTGGGGTTTAACGACACATCAGCATGATCACGGCTATATTGTGTCAAGCACGGTAAGATACTTTTACACGTCAAGAAGAAGAGAGGAAAGAGAGCGGGACAGAAGACAGGAGCAAGGGGGGAGAGAAGGGATGTCTCCCCTTGAATGTCGAGGATGGCATTCCTTGGGAGTCATCCCATCGATGGCAGGCTTTCACCGCCTGCACGTGGAGGTAGGGAATCTCTTATATGCCTCGCCCCTCTCTCCCGCGGGGGAACACATACAAACACACACATACAGAGAGGGAGAAAGAGCTAGAGAATGAGACGGAAAGAGAGAGAAAGAAAGAGAGAGAGAGAGAAAAGCGTGTTGGGGACAAAAAAGCAATGAAGGATAGAATCGTTCTTCAAATTTGAGAATAGTACAGGTTAACATAGTTCCTGCTTGGAAAAAAAGGTCATCACTATCTCTGCTATCATCTTTCCCGTGACAAATATGGTTGGGATATCATGCAAGGCAAAGGTAGTCAAACAAAAACAAACAGAAAAATTCTGAAGTATTGCTTTTCTCAGCAATGTGATGACCACCTACTCTTTAAAACAACAACAACAACAACACAACAATGACGACGACGACGACAACAACAACAACAACTAATATACAAAGGAGCAATCATCAAGTTCCATGTTGTTGAAGTTTCCACCCTCTGAAACTTCTGTAAGTCTTGGGACATAAACGACATTGGGTGACGTACCACTGAAACAGACAGCCAATCATGACAACGAAATCCTGACATCCTGGCAGCAGTGTTTTAAGTAATTGTGTTCCTCCACCAGTGTGCTGTAAAGCAGATTTTTATAACTGAACGCAGACTTACAAAGGAGGGTCCAAGCAGTAGAAATGAGATGCCACAGAAGACTTCTCGGCATCTCATATAAAGACCATGTCACCAACAAAGAAGTCCGCAGAAAGGTCACTCAACATGGGCACCCCTATGAAGACATATTGATCACGGTGAAAAAGAGGAAACTCAGATGGTATGGGCACGTAATACGCTCAGAAGGACTTGCAAAAACCATCCTACAGGGAACAGTAGAGGGGAAATGAAGACAGGGCAGACAGAGGAAGAAGTGGACCGACAACATCCTTGATTGGACAGGAACAAGCTTCGTGGTCACACAAGCACTCGCCCACAACCGCATCAAGTGAACCAGCTGACCCAGCGTTCATCCGTCATGCAGCGCCCCTACGACCCTGGCGGGTTACGGGACCAGTAACAGTAGTAGCAGTAGTGCTGTAAAGCGATCTTTCTGTAGTAGATTGTCCTCTGATCTTTCTTCTGTCGACCTTGAGAGCGGAACTGTGTTAACTGCCACGACATAGATTTTAAGGAAAGTCCAATAAAAGCAACTGGCCTCTTTAAAGTTTCTGAAATTGGCCTAGAAAACAAATACCATTTAAAAAAAAAAAACTTGAACTGAAGTACTGTCAGTACATATAGAAAGGTCTGTGAACAATGACTTGATCATCCTGAAAAATGACGATGTGAATTTGATACTTAGTATAATTTCCTATCTTTTCTGAGCCTAAGAACTTCTAGACCGGAAAGATCATCAGTTGTGAATCGGGGCTGTTCCCAAAAGACATGAAATCCTACATTCAGAATTGAACTGAATACTCAAAGCAACTATAACATGATCGTTAGTATGCTATTTTAAGAGATAACTATTTTTTTCTGGAGAACTGGTTTTGTAAAAGGATCTACTTCATCCATAGAGATAATGCTGTATCTTTGAAAAGTTGTGGGAAATCAGACTGCAGTGATTATCGTGATATTTTTACCATCTAGATTGTCTGATCTCTACAAAATTGATCAGGTTTTTCCTCTAAAACAGTCACTGAAACACTGTTCCTATAATTTATGAAACAAACTAGTAAGTCAAAGAGAGCCTTATATTACAAGATGGATACAAAATACATAAATGCGAATACGTCCATTTAGTCAAGAGCAAATTGCATAACAATTTTATAACAGTATAATCATTCTCTCAGGGTAGCAAAGAGTTAGTTGAGAATTCCTTCATTAACCTGCTTTGCTCCCTGGCTGCCGTGCTTGGAGCATTGTGACATTGTGATCAAACCTGTCAACTCAATCTCCCTCACCCACCCCACCCCACCTCTCCTCACTCCCACTCTTCTCTTTAATGGAAATCTTCCAGTCATTTTCCCACCCACACGCCTACTACGCCAAACCACGAGCACAAAGCCCTGGTCTCTATTGTGTGAGTGCTTGGCAAGTGTGGAGTGGTACGTATGGTACGAAGCCAATGGATTTTTTTTTTCTTTTCTATTAATGTTATCTACACAGCTGTATCTAGCCTTGTGCTCTCCACATCTTCATTGTCTTACCGAATAACAACAATCAAGAATACACATAAATGACAATCAAAATCTAACTTTATCCTGTATCAAAAACACAAAAGTTGTAATCAGCAATGCCTTCATCTTCACGGCACCATCTCTTGAGGTTGCCAACATCATAGGGACACCTGTGAAGATGAGGCTGCCAATCTCTCTAACCCTCTCTTCAAGAATCAGCCAATTTCATCCCCGTTCACTCTCGAATGTTGTCTGCCCATCTCTTCCTTTGTCTTCCTAGTCTGCAGTTGCCTCGGGGACTGCTTCGCACGACAGTTTCTACAAGGCCTGACGATTGTTAGACGTGGCCGTACATCTCAATTTTCGTTTCTCTGGTCTTTTCACGCTTGTGAAAAGACTCTTGTGAGACTAAATTTTCCTGAAACCTCTCACTAACTTGAACTCTCTACAAACCTTAGGGTGATCTCTTAGTACAGTTTGGGTTCCACTCGTCAAGTCTGATGTCGTTCTAAAGCTGCCAAAGGCTTATATAATTCTTTCTCTTGTTTTCATTCAAAGTTTTGCTGTCTCATGCTCTTATCTTTTTCCTCCCCCTGAAATACTTGATAATGCGCCTATCATCCGTAATTTTAGCTGACTGCTTATCATCAATTGTAGTGTGAATGGGCTAATCAAATGAGATATCAAAAAAAAAAAAAAAATCCGCTCTTTGGCATGACATGTGATTTATGCCTACATGTTATTGTTGCTGTTGTTGTTCTTGCTATTGTTGTTGTTGTTTTTGTTGTTGTTGTTGCTTTCTATTCTCTGTGCAATTTTGTTTCTTTGTAAGCAGTCACTCTAACGAATGATAAATTATGCAAAGTGTTGTAAAGTTTCGCGCTGCGGTATATTTCCATGCAAATGAGTTGGTATTCCGAAAGGTTGAGAAATCTTGTTTTTCAATCTCACTCTATCATAAAACATTTAAAAATGCGTAATGCATGTCATACCGACATCTTTTTCATAAGGCGATTTTAACTCAACGATATTTCTGTCTGGTATGTTAAAACCGTAACTTTCCTAGAACGTGCCAGATAGCTTGTTATTGCAAGCTGGTAATGTCGTTGTATAACGGAGTTAATGATAAATTAAATTGATTTCAAAATGTACAAATTACGGCAGGAGCGTAGAATGAGCAGTTAGTTCCGCTTTCTGTGAAATGAGTGCGAAATCAAAAATATTAGCTGTGTTAAGCGTATTAGCCGTGTCCTGTTATAAAGACAATAATATGTTAGAACACACCGCTCCCCCTCTTCCACATTTGTTGCCTGATCAGTATCTGGAGGAAAATGACTAAAACAAAAAGGTGTGTGTGTTGTGGGGGGGGGGGGGGGAGGGGGAGTGCGTGGGTGTATCAAGTTAATATTTACAACAATGAAAAATAAATGAGTGAACCGAAAAAAAAATCCGATTTCGTGATTAGACTGACATGAACGATAATTATTATTAATATTATTATTATTGCAATTTCCTGCTATTTCTCTGTAGGCATGGTTCATATTAACCCTTTGGGCTCCCAGCTCCTGAGGCACTGAAGCCAATATTCATTTGATACACTAATTTTAAAGTAAATGTAATCGCTTGTTGGGATTGGCAGACAAAGAGAAAACCAAAATCTGTCATAATGCGACGTGGGTTTGCTCAGAGTTGTACCAGGTGTTAGGTGCCAGGCGCAATTTACATACCGTCTGTGTACTACTGGACAGGACTGAAGGGGGCTCGGGGTGGGAGTGGGGGGGGGGGTTTAAACAATTTAGAAACTGGTGGTCTCACAATGTAAGTTAAAAGTCTCACTGATCTTGCAGGTCGAATTCCGGATTTGTGGGCGTATTATTACTTTGTTGTGTGCTGGTACAAACGAGTTCAAAGCTACGAGTCTTTGTGCTTGGTGAGAAAAAGACTGTTCTTTGTGTGCAAGATTGTGTGCTCAGATTTTGGCCTACTGCCTAGTTACAATCAGAGACACATGTAAAGGGCTGTGGAATCCGCTGGTTGTGTTTGTCCATCTATATTAATTAAGGAAGCTGAGTAAGGTTACAAAGGTTAAGGTTATTATGACAGCTGTGGTCTAATATACAAAAAAAGAAACACAATTGAAAAAAGACATGAACTACGTATCTGGATAATCTTTTCCTTGGGGAAGGAACGAATAAGTATCGGACCGGAAATGCGCTCCAATTGAGAGCTAATAATACAGTTACATCTGGTTCTGAATAAGATCTGTTGAAAACTACGCAAAGAGAGAGAGAGAGACAGACAGACAGACAGACAGACACAGAGAGAGAGAGACAGACAGACAGACAGACAGATAGAGAGCGAGATCAATGAATTGATGAAGGAAGGACACTTTACAATACCCAACCAAATAGCTGCCACTGAAATTCTGAAGTTGCAGCATGTTCATTAATGACACACATTTCAGAGGACTGATTTGTATGGGAGTGATTGTCTCCTTTGGAAACTCTGCCTCCTGTATACAACGTTTTGTCGTGGCCTTGAATGGTGAATGAATGAATGAAGTAATTGATTAGTTACAGGCCTAGACAGACGATCTGATTCTCCACTCCACTCCTCCACCACTCCACTCCTCCACTGCGCCATTGTTTTATTCAGAAACAAAAAGTCTTCCATGATGCATAACGTCGACCCTTCTGAAACAGCCGGAAAACATATGACGCTTGGCGCAATCAATAAATGGCAGCGTGGGATTACGAAATATTTTGGCAAGCGAAGACCTGTATTTTCGTTGGAAATGGAGCAAGTACAGGGCTAAGCCGGCTGTCACTGTAACTTCAGTTTAGAAAACAGTTCGTCTACCAAAATGACTAGATAGATGGTCTTAAAGAGGAAGCATATAAAGATGGCTCTGCGTTGTAGACTCGTTCCTTGCAGTCAAGTACCCATATTCGTATGTTAAAGACTGCCAACTTGTAGGCAGACAACCAAATAATTACTTCTCAGTGGGAGATAAACCCTTCATATTGAAACACTCGATATATACATATATATGAATCGACAGTCACTTACTAACTCACTGACTCATAGATTTATTCACACATTTACTCACATATTATTTACTCACACATCCACTCACTCACTCACTCACTCACTCACTCATTTATTCACTCACTCACTCATTCATTCACGCGCTCACTCATTCATTCACTCACTTATTCACTCACTCACTCACTCATTCATTTACTCACTCATTCACTTACTCATTCACTCACTCACTCACCCACTCACTCACTCATTCAGTCACTCATTCATTCACTTACTCACTCACTCACTCATTCACTCACTCACTCACCCACTTACAATAAGCTAAACAACTGGTCATTCAGTAACAAGCCAATTGACTAATTATCTAGATAAAGACATGACACACCAAAAGAACTATTCTCACTAATTGACAAACTATCCTGATAGTTGACAAACTAAGCCAACCAACGAGCAAACAAAGAAATGACATTCACCATCAACATGGACTATTGAACTAAATAAATGATTAGCTATAATACAAAGATAACATTAGACTCACAGATAACAGAGATTAACACTTGTGTTTTATTCTATTGACATGTTGTCTCAATGCTTTCGTACAGCTTTACTCTTGTTTCGCTTTGCATAAATAGTAATGCAAGCTATGGACAGCAAAATCAATGGGAGACCATTTAGTAGATTATCTTCCCTTTCCAAAAAAGAGACTTGTGTAAGGGGAGATCATTTTGATCCGAGTTTTACTTCCCTTGACCAGACAAAAGATGTGTTGAGTAAGCAGCGCAAAGAGGAAAAAATCCTTCTACTGGTTGCCTCTAGAAAGATTGACCGCCAAAGAATTTGATAAAATTATAACAATAAGAAGAAAACATTTTCTTTACATCAATTTATTATTATTATTATTATTTTAATTTTTCAAGGTGCATGTTTTAAGCAAAAGGGCTCAAAAACGATTTTTCTCCTCTTTACGCTGCTTTTTCAATCCCTCTTTACTCTGGTAAAGGGAAGTAATAGGGCTGAGCACAACGATCTCCTATTACCAAGACTTTCCACTGACCAGTGTACGAGATGTGGTTGTATTGATAGAGTAACCTCATAAAACATATTGTGGCACTACATCTAATTAACCTCCCCTGCAGGGGCCCGGGGTTTATAAGTAGGTTCTCTGCTCCCACCTGCAGGAGGTGTAAACCCACCATCGGTGGGATGTCTCCCATGTTGTGCCATCCTTGACATCCAAGGAAGACATTTCTTCACTCTCTCTCTCTCCTTGCACCTGTCTTCTGTCCAGCTTTCTTTCCTCTGTTCTTCTTGGCGTGTAAAAATCTTACCGTGTTTGACACAGTATAGCCGTATTCGTGCTGATGTGTCGTTAAACCCCACCATAAACAAACAGACCATCTATGCTGTAGTAGTACTGGCTTGTAGTAACATTGGCCTGTAGTAGCACTAGCTTTTAGTAACACTAGCGTTCATTAACATTAGCTTATAGTAACATTGGCTTGCAGTAACATGGGCTTGGAGTAACATTGGCTTGTAGCAATATTGGCTTGGAGTAACATTGACTTGTAGCAACATTGGATTGGAGTAACATTGGCTTGTAGCAACATTGGCTTGGGCACTCCCTTAACAGTGTACACAGCTATGAGGGTGTCCATGGAGCGATTTCCATACGAGCTCTTTGTCTGTGTTTGTTGTGTGAAGAAGTCTGTGTTTCTGCCAATGTTTTAGTGGACCTGCCCTTGCTGTTGTCTGCTCACTTTCTCCTGTACCTCCGCGTCTTCTCTCTCCGTGACATCTAGGAGAATTACCTTGGCCAGTCTGTCTGATCGTGTATGATGTAAGACTGTACGAAAGATTGGATCAAACAAAAGACGTAAACGAGACCTTTGAAACAATCAATGAGTTCAAAGCAGGGACGACAGAGCAAATTTAAAAGACGCAAAATCAAAATTGAAAATGAAAGAAACATAGAAATACACAAAACGATTTCGCAAAGAAAAGTCAAAAACAAAGAAATGAGAAATAGTGGTTGTTAATCATCCACTCTGGGCTAATATTGGCAGCAGCCTTAATCAGGCATGTAAAAGGGTTGAAAATGGAAACGCACAAGATTTTCAGGTTGTCCGGCTGTTTCGGGTTTCACAAACAATGGTAGATTCCACATCATATCAGTGTACAAGACATAATTATGAGCTTGAAAACACATTGACAGGTAACAGTCGTGAATATCACACGCCTGTCGTCAAAGGTAATTACAACGTTTAGTGTGACAATAAGTTAGTTTATCTGCGCTTAGAATCTAGATGTGGAGATGAAATGTATCTGTGTTACTATTTTTAACCCTCATACATCGGTAATGACGCTGTTGGGCTAATGGAAAATCGTTGTGCTCAGTTCTATTACTTCCCTTGAAGAGACAAAAGAGGGATTGAACAAGTAGTGTAAAGAGAAAAAAAAATACTTTTGTACCTTTTGCTTGAAACATACGCCATGAAAAAATTCCAGATAAAATATGATGTAAAAAGAATGTTTTCTTCTTATTGTTATAATTTAATTTTTTTGTTTGTTTTTGTTTTTGTCCAATCTTTCGAACGACAAGAGGTATAGGAGTATTTTGTTCCGTACAGTGCTTGCTAAAATCTCTATTGTCTGGCAAAGGGAAGTAACGGGGCTGGTCAAAATGATCTCCCCTTACATGAGTTTCTCTTTTGGGAGGGGCAGATAATCTGCGAAACGCTCTCCCATTGCACAACATACGTGATTGCTGTCGTCTTTAGAAGAAATAGAAAACGTCGCTAAAAAAATAATCATCACATGACAAATGTCATCCGGATGTCATGCAAGCGATAGCAGTCAAGGATTTCCATTGCTCTGAATCTTCCTTAGTGAATGATAGAGGGGAGAAAATTAATAGAAGGAAAGAGAAAGTGAAAGGAAGAAAAACTCAAAGGGAAGTGAAGCAGACCAGGAGATAAGATGTTTTGCAGTGCTCTTCGCCTGTCACTCACCGAGCCCACTGTCATTAGCTGGTGACCTTTAGCATCCCTTTGTTTGAGTTTTTTTCGGAGTGTCTATCTGGGCTTAGTATAGCGATAAGGAAGCATAGGCAAATAAAAAAGTTGCACCACGTAGTAAATGCGAAACAATTTTGTACTGGCTGGCACATGGGAGCGTCTGTTCCCAGTTTTGGTCAGAAGGGAAAAGAGGGGTTGGGGGGCGCACAGCCATCCCTCCCCTGCAACACGTTTCATAACAATCTGGATACGATAACTTTCTTATGCAAGGACAGAGAGAAACGGATGCATTAATAGGCCCAAATAGGGTCCAGGTCTAGCTGGGCCAGTAGGCCAAAATAGACGGCGTCATTTTTTTTCTTTTGGTCCTCTATTTTCATTAGGTCTCTAGATATATATATATAATCTTTCATTCCCCCCCCTCCTTCCCGCCAAGAGGAGACTATCTGGGCTTAAAGTGCACGCCTATTTTGGTGAAAGGACATTTTATGGGTAGAAATTATTTGGAATTTGAAAATCATGTCTGGACAGCGGCGTCCCCGCTTACTGTTCATGCTATGTTTTACTGCCAACGGTTCTTCAACATATTTACCTGCACAAGGGATCTCTGAAACATATTCGCCGTTATCAGAGAAGGCTACGCATCGGACATCCTTCCCCAAGAAGCCAGAGAACCGTGGAGTCACTGAGGGCAAAAAGCAAGAGAATATAAATCTTTTCCAAAGAATTCAAACCCCCCTCGTTTTGTCGAGAAATAAATGCCTATCTCCTCGACGAAGATGTCTCCTAGGTGTCCTTCCTATTTTCCATCCATGTTTTATCCACACATACTCACAAACATATGTTTACACTTGTTTTTCTAATTGTTTACATTCCCCATCTCCGCCCGCACACAAGTTGGCTACATCATTCCCGGGCATCCCTCGTCCACAACCCCCTTTCTCCCTTTCTCTTCTCCCCTCCTCTCCCCCTCCCGTTCCAACAACACCTATTGAACAAAAAGTCACGGTGACTTAATACAATGGGAGAGTTATCGATCTTGGCCTGTTCAACTCACATGCCCGTGCATAATCGGTTACCGTCCCTTGTTGTGGATTTGAACAATTCCATGGATGGGGTCAGCGACCTTTCTGCCCTCACAAAATCCGCGCCTGTACGAGCCGATGCTCATTCAGCTCACAGGGACACCCTCGTGGCTGCCACTCGGGTCATGAGGCTCCAAGCAAATCCTGTAGAATCAGTAATCTCTCCTCCTACTAAAGTTGGCTGTGAGCATGGGTACGAAATGCCTTCCACACATCTACATAATTGAACTGGACGTTAGAAAGGAGTGGGGAGAAAAGGCTGGCGCTTTGGTCCCTTAATCACCTCCCTCTCAATGGTCCCTTAAGCACCTCCCTCTCAATGATCCCCTAAGCACCTCCCTTCTCAAATTTCCCTTAAGCACCCCTCCCCCCACTCTCTTAATGGTCTCTTATGCACCCCCTTCTCAATGGAACGACAGCAGGTTGGAATGTCACCATTGGAATAGGCAGAACCCGAAGAGGCATTTTGACAGATATGAACTCATCGAGCAAGGATTCCAACATCTGTCCATCCAGGATAAGGGGAAAAAATTCAAAAGTCCCTTGAAATAATTATCGACACCTTTATAATTCTTTAAATTCAATCGGAGACGCCGCTGTTCCGGGCAATTTCAAACATTTTCCGAATTTTGTATTTTTGTATTTTTTATTTTTTATTGGTATTTCTTCCTACAGAAAAAAGATAAGTATGCATATCAAACCAATATAATACTATTTCCATCATTGAAAAGCCGTTTAAATACGTCAAAGGAACTTTGTAAACACCCCGGCCATATAATTTATTATTATCTCGCTAAAACTTTGGTTGGTTTCTTGGTTTGTTTGCTTGTTTGTTTGTTTGTTTGTTTGTTTGCTTGTTGGTTGGTTGGTTGGTTGGTTGGTTGGTTGGTTGGTTGGTTGGTAGGTTGGTTGGTTGGTTGATTGGTTGGTTGGTTGGTTGGTTGGTTGGTTGGTTGGTTGGTTGGTTTTTTGGTTGTTTTCTTGGTTGGTGTTTTGGTTGACTGGGTTTTTATCTAACGGTACATCATCGCAGCTATGTTACATTACGTTTAACACAACTGATATTCAACAGTCATAAAATCTGTGTCAAGGTACTAAATAACAGGTGTTACCAAAACATATTGTAAAAGTCAATCAGCAGCTACCTAAAGTAATATGGTTGAAAACATGCAGATTGCCATATGGTTTGTCTCAAGTCCACAGATTTCATAATCACTGGGGAGTGAATGCGAACTTTTGGGACAAGAGGACTGTGTAGGTATTGTGATGTCTGTTGTTGTGTTGTGTTGTGTTGGGATTTTAACGATACATCAGCACGATTACGGCTATATTGTGTCAAACACAGTAAGATACGTTTACACGTCAACAAGAAGAGAGGAAAGAAAGCGGGAAGTAAGACAGGAGCAAGGAGAGAGAGAGAGAGAGAGAAGAGATGTCTCCCCTGGAATGTTGAGGATGGCATTCCATGGGAGACATCCCACCGAACGGATGTCGGGCTTATACCGCTTGCAGGAGGGAGTAGTGAACCTACTTATATGCCCCTAGCTCCCACGGGGGGTAATTACCATGTAAACATGATTAGTTGATATTACAGCGTAGGATGACAGGCTGTTTGAATTGATTAAAATATATAGTCAAAAACGTATGCTGTGTAGATCTTCATCAATATTGAGTTAAGCTGATTATGTACTCCGAGGCTGGGTGTGTGTTTACGTTTCCGATCTACTTCGTCCAGGTTCTATATAATTATTAAGTGACGTGAAATGTTAATATAGAGATACATGTTAACACCATTACATTGTACTAAAAGAAGTGGAAACAGCACTAGAGTATACATCCTTCGGTGTATAGACAGGCACACAGATCTGTACATGCACAGACAGACAAGCAGACAGACGAGCAGTTAGATAAAAGAAAAGGAAGGCAGACTGATAACTGGCAGAAAGGCTGGGATTAGTAGCAGGCAAGAAGATAAGCAGGCAGGCAGGCAGGCAGGCAGGCAGACATATAGGCAGACCGGCAGATAGATAGATAGAGAGAGAGAGAGAGAGAGAGACAGACAGAGAGAGAGGAGAAGGAAGAAGGTTAACCGTCAGGCAGGCAGACTCATACGTAGGCAAATGGAACAACATATAGCCAGATAAATAAAAGGGCTGATAGATACACAAATAGCCAGATGGATAGTCGGACAGATAGGCAGGAAGAAAGAGAGAACGACAGACAGACAAATAGATCTTCGCGCGAAGTCTCCTCCTCCTTTTTCATTTGGTCTGTCAAGAACTGAGACCCGACATGCACTTTTACATGTGTGCTTAGCAGAGCAGGCCTGAGCCAAACACCAGCCAAACAAGACTGCCATAAACTACAAAACTTCAATCTAAACAATCTGTTGTGATTTGCTTCTCCAGCGTTCCACCAACTTTTCTCTGCCATTCTAATTAACATCACCTGCTGCACAGGCAAATTTGAAAAGTTTTATTCCGGCTGTGGATTGAGCGCTCTTCCCCCCATGTGCAGGTAATGAAAAAACAAACAAAACCTCATTATTTTGTCCGTGACTTAACTCTACTAATGCCGGCAGCTTTCTGTGTTCACCTGATCGTTTCTTCTGCTGATAAAATCCAGGATTCGTTAACGAGAGGACAAAATGAGGATGAGCCATAAGCCAGCTTTATTTCAAAAGCAAACTGAATTGAGACAAAACTTTTTTAGAACTCATTTTCATGCAAGAAAGAAAAGCCATGTACCATTTCATACCAAATTTAGACAATTTGTGAAAGGCAATTTACACACATTTCCTGACTCGACCCAGGTTTAAATGGGTACCCAACTATAGACTGATGAGGATTTGACAGCTTAACAGGCAGCCAATTGTATGTTTCCCAAGAAGCTGAGAACGTTTATGAATGAATTCTTTGGGTTTGTCGTGGTAATAATAGATTATAAAGCGCTTAGAGTCTGTACTGCACGGGGATAAGCGTTATATAAATACTCTTTAATATTTATTATATATCATCTTTTTAAATTGTCTCCTGGTCAAATCTGGTGTCCTGGTACATGGCTGGTTACCGTCAATGCAGTGTTGATTATTCACAATCAAACAGTGACTATTGCTTCTTCAACAGAGTATCAGGCGGAGACTGACGTTTATAGCTGCTATCTCAAGCACTCTGAAATGATTTCTAAAAAATCCTGATGGCTCTCTCTCGGCAGTGAAGGGGTTAAGTAGAAATCGGATGAGTGGAGAAGAGAGATAACAACTCAGAATAGCAACAGGACGGCAAAGATAGCGATAGAAAGAAAGAGAAAGAAACAGAGAAGGAAAAAAACGACAGCAACGGTAATTAAAATAAAATATTTTTTGAAAAGTTGAGTTATGAAGGAGGTGACAGATGGAGCGAAAGAGATTGGGGAGAATAAACAAAAAGAAAAGAAAAGGAAAATAATCCATGGGAGAAAACTCAATAAAGACAGAGAGAGTTTGACAAACTGCAAAAGGATGAGGGGACAGATGACAAAAAAAAGCAGTGCCTAGTGGAGAATCGTGGAAACCTGTAGTGAAATGAGGAAAGAGAGTGATGCTTATGAGAATGTTTGCTGCAAAACCGGACAGGTTTAACTAAGAAAATAGATAGGAAAAGGCAGAATGAAAAACTAACTTGAGGAAAAAAGAACGTATGGAAATGACAAGAGGATGACAATGTAAATAAATAATGAAAGTCAGAGAAAAAAAAAAAGATAGAAAGAAAGAGAAGTCAGATGAACGAAAGGATTGAAAAACTTGGAAGAGGAATGTGGCAAAACAATTGAGAGAAAAGATGGCAATCCAATTGCTGACAGAGCCTGAAGGAGATTTAAAAAGAAAAAGGTTTAAAGGACTTGGAGGAAAAAAAATAATAATGCTGTAAAGTGAGAAAATGAAAGCAATACCAATATCTGAAACCAAAACCAAGAAGAGAAAAAAAAAGCTAACCAAAACAAAACAAAACAAAGCAAAAAAAAAAAAAAAAAGTAAAGACAAGTTTCATTGTAATGACATTGAGAGCAGAAGATAAAAAAAAAATATATCTGGTGGTTAGTGGTGATGTGCCTGGAACGGGAGATGGGGGGAGGAGGGCAAGAAATAGAGAATGTTCCCGAAAGGAAGGAAAGTTTAAAAAAAGAGACAAATAGGGTAATAATAAGAAAAATCCGTCAACAGTTAAACATTTTTACAGCAATTTATGTAATCGGATCTCTTTTCCAGTATTTTTGTTTCTATTTTAGTTATTACAACTAGATCTACCGGGATTATATTCACAGTGAGAAGTAAACGTTCAATGTCGTTTGTTATCATAGGGTTAAAAGAACTGTCTTAAAATCTGAACAAAATTGATTTAGATTTAACAACAATTATACCATAGCCCATAAAAATGGACTACAGTTGGCCCATCTTTATGATCTTTTACCGATCTAGGACTACATCAAGCCAGCAGTGATACACAAGATATAGTAACTGTAGAAGTTGAATGATCTGATAATTCGTTTTCATGCTCCCCCCCCCCCCCCTCTCCTTATGAAGCATTGGTTGCTAACAATTAGCCATCTAGAGCATGAGATATAGTCTAGTGTGGGTTTCAAAGATATGTTTTTTGTTTTGTTTGTTTGTTTTTTTTAATATATGGAGTAAATCGACACGATAAAGAAAGAGAGAGAGAGAAAGAGAGAGGAGAAAGATAAAGCCAGAGAGAGAGAGAGACAAAGAGATAGAAAAGAACATGGGAAAGGGAGTAGAAAGAGAAAGTAAGAAGTGAGACAAAGATCAAGAAAGACAGGGGGACAGAGAAAGCACAAAAGTGAAAAGAAAGAAAGCTGAAAGCTGGGCTGAGTGTGGCTAAATTGCCTACAAAGTAGAAAGCAATGAGGCGTAGCCTGTGATGTGTTTTATCTTGAGTGGCTCTTCCTGAAAAGCGCGTGCGTGTGTGTATCTGTGTCCGTGTGTGTATGTGTCTGTGTGTCTGTGTGCGTGTGTATGTAGATTAGTGTGTATGCACAAATCCGTGCTGCCTCGCATTCAAGACGACACTTTCCTGAAAGTAGATAGACCTTGAAGGGGCAATAAAAACCGACGACCTTGTGCCGCAAAGTGGCTGAAGACGGGATGAAAAAACTCTACGTGAAAACTGTGCCCAATATGCAAATAGCAAAATAATTTTCCTCATCCTTGACATTCCACAAGGTATTTTATTCTACGAGTTCAATAACTGCTTTTCAGCGCTTGGTCGGATATTGGGATGAAGAGATAAGTTAACACAGTTTAACATCAAACTGTTTTATAAACTCATGTAATATGACAAACGCATGTTTTGTAAATACTATTGATAATAATAGTAATAACGCTAGTGATCGTGATTATAAATAAATATATACGTAAATAATGAAAAGCAATAAATGATATAACGATGACAAAAGAAGCAAAGAACGAACTTCATGAAGACACCAATTGTCTATTTTCTATGCAGAAGATTTTATATCTTATTTAATGCAGCTGTTTGCGAAGTATACCAGATGTTTATAAAGCCTTAAAAATCCTGCTAAAATGTCCAAGGATTAGGGAATTATAATCCACCGAGACACAAGCTAATGGGAGAGATTGCTGTTTCAGCAATGCACTTTAGCTAGCAGTCCCTTGTCGGGGAACCAAAATAAGAAAATAATAAAAGAAGAGAGTGTGTACGTAACTGCGCACGCTTGAACCACCCCACTCCCCCGCCCCTCCTCCTCATCTCTTCCAGGTCCATTACAGTTCAATGTTTTCTATCACTCGTCCAGGAAGTTAAGCTTTCAAGCTCATTAGATGTTCCCAACTTTAAGCATTTTAACCCAGCGTACCGTAAAAGTCTGGAGGACAGCACGATGTCCAATGCACTCACGCAGACAGAGCAGGTGCTGTCCACATTTAGCATCAAAACAGGGCGGAAAGTTTAGGTTAAACGAAGACTTTAGTGGGTAATTTCGTCATAAATGAGATTTGGTTCACAGGAATCCGTGTAACGAAACCTCTCACAACCAAAAAGGCTGTGGTTCTTGATCTCGGACTGAAAAAGTCAGTGTTGGCAGACAGCAAGAAAACTGGTTGTAGAAAAGTGCACAAAAAAAAAAAAAAGCTTAGGGGGGGGGGGGGCTGAAAATGGGTTTTGGCTAAAAATATTCGATTTTGGGTTTCTGTTTTCTTTTAAAAGTACGGTCTCTGCTGAAGGTAAAAATGGTATCAAAAAGTTGATATGTCCATTCTAAGGTGTCGGGAGGGTGGTCAAGCAAAGGTTGACCTGCCAC
>JBCAUA010132752.1:0-22828 GCA_038406235.1 Peronia verruculata
TTATATATAATTCCTTATCTTTTATAACTCATAAAACATGTTATTCATTATTACCGTGTTAATGTACTCACCGTGTTTGGCACAATATAGCCGTTATCGTGCTGATGTGCCGTTAAACCCCAACTCAACTCAACTCAATGGATGTCATCACGCGAAAAGACTAAAAATGGATGTCACTTGACCAGGTGCAGTAAATCAGATATCACATTTTCATGCAGAAGGTCTTGGGTATTGATAAAATTCAAATGAAAATGTACTTTAGTTTGAAAAATTAATAGTGTACTATGATTCTTCTGTTTCTATGCCGTAATATTCCCATTCGTAGATCACAACTGGAACCCCATGGTCAATCAAACTCAGTGAAATGTGATTTTCTAACAAAGTCTCTTTTAGATCTGACTTATTTCACCTCGTTATGTGACATTTATGTACAAGTAAGTGTACATGATGTATACTAACACATATCAGGAGACCATCAGCAGAAATGTATTTGTTTGTTATGAAAATCTGTCATGTTTAATTGAAAATTATTTTAAATTGACTGAGAATGTATTTTTTGAGACTTTTGCCTTCATGATGTGGATAAATCATAGGGAAATATTGTCGCATGTAAAATGCTGCTGCTTTCATCAATGCTGTTTCTCTATTACATAAGCGATTACAAAGTCTTTGCAGAAATGTTCTATCATGAATATCATGCGCAATATTTATGTATCCTGAATAATTAATAGATACATGTATATGACATTTATTTATTTATTTATTCATTGTGTTTCAAATCATTGAGCCTCGCATGCCTCCAAGAAAGCTTCGAGTGTGTATGAATGTCCCTGTTGGATTTGTCAGGCTGACTTTAAAAGTGTATTAGTGATAGATTGTAATGCACATAAAACCTGTACTGTACGGGAATAAGCACTGCTTATCACCTAATTGTCCCTCAATATTTGAGTCATGTGTTCCAATAGTGTTAAGAAAAGGTCCGATTACCAGGATGCATTTTGGCCAGTCTTGAGAATGAAAATATGGAAAAATGTTCTCAGTCATGGCCCAGTCATGGGTATATCCATCACAGCTTTTGGTCACAAGATAAAAGTTCAGTTTTAAAAGATCGGAATTTTTTTCTCATGAAAGAATTTTCATGGATTTCAGTGGGATCATGTTTAATTCAATATTACATGTATTTGTACTGAATATGTTCTAAACTTGAATAAGTTCTCTCTATGAGACCATTAATTAAGATTTTTATGAAAATGACACACACTGTACATCTACATAGAGCATCCTTTAATGGGTTAAAGTTATACTGAGAGAATACTGGTAGGCTATGTGCATCTCTCTTATTTTTAAGTTTGTTATAGAGAGACAGCAAACAAAATGAAACATGGCACGCGTGTGGGTAATGTGTTACATGAATAATAATGAATATAAAATGAAGTTAAATTGAAACAGAAACCAACTGTACTGTTTATCCAGTTATAATGGCATTACCTCATTTTTTAACCTGTTGCCTCATATCTGATCTGTAGGCCTATAAGGTCATGGTTTAAAGTGCTCGCTACTCGAATAACATATACCAGTGAGATACGAAAAAAAAAAAGAAGAAAAACGAATTTTTCCTTTTTTTTTTTTTTTCTGTCAGAGGAAGGAAGGAGAAGCTGTGATCCGAGAAAAATACAATTTTCAAAGAAAAAAAAAATGCGGCAAAAAGTGAAAAAAAAAGAAAATGTGGCAAAAAGTGCCCAAAAAAGAAAAAAAGCCCAAAAAGTGCAACTTATAAATTACAACAGATCTTTATAACGTTTCCAGATAACAGTCTGCGCAGCCTACTAGCGAGCACATATTAACATAGGTCTAATTAAAAGTAATGGGTTAGTAATTAAGCTAAACACCTTAAAAAAAAAACTGCTGACATGGATAATCATCAGATCCTCGCTCCATAATTTATAATTCAAACATGACAAATACAAGATCAATGAACGGGCCAAAAACCTGATGTCATTGTATTTATCATCAAAGGTCACGATAAATAAAGCTGATATAGCTGAACACCACTTGTAGTATCTCAGCCTGACAAACCGCGACACACATGCAAAAATTAAACCAATTTAATTTTCTAAGTCCTGGGGCTAAGTCCATTCAGCCAGTCACATAGGTTTCCAAAAAGGGTGCACTAATAATGATTAAACACAGAAAACGAGGTATTGCTTGTCACATAAACTCCGGAAAACCAGTTTTTCATTCCGCGATACAACACTGATTTTTGCTTGGATGGCAACCATTGCATCAGCCCAGTGGGCATTTCAAGAGTCATATCTTCATACTGGCTATGTCTCACAGGCCTGGAGTTGACTGGAAAACCTCCTCTCCTCTGTGTTTTCCCCTTACCCCTTCTCCCATAATCCATCTCCATAGCTAAGACTAGCAGCAGGCCCCAATTCAGATCTAATTATGTGGAACTATATATTTTGAGGACATAAAACCAGACTTGATTGTCGTCACTCCTCAATCTCGATATCTCAGAGTCCAGTTCTGGCTCACTCACAGATTCTGACCCACAGCCATCATATTCGTCATCTTAAGTCTCCTCATCCGGTAAAATATCCGTACACGTATTGAGATTTTTTTTAAAAATGGACGGAGGGGGGGGGGGGTTGACGCCTTTTTCTCAGACATTCTGGTGTATTTTTTGTAGAGCTAGACGTCTGGTAAGCGATTACGTTCTGACTTTATTGATTGCTGTAGAGGTTCACTATAGTTGCAGCATTAAAGAAACCTCTAGTTATGTAGTTGTTTTCGTGGCAGGTAAGAATAGCCTGCCAAATTTAAAAAAAAAAAAAAAATTCAAAATCATCAAAGAATTTCTACTCACTTCCATAATTATAATGTACAAAAAAATTGCCGAAAATGCGGGAAAATGCTCCAAAATGGCAAACCAATGCCAAAAAGTGCCAAAACGGCAAAAACTGCGGAATTCGTGTGGCGAGTGGGTAAAAATGCGGCCGCGTAAAGTGCGGTGCGCCCGCATTTTTCTCGAATCACAGGAGAAGGAGGACAGACTAAACTTTTAATTGAGCAGCGTAGACAAGATCCAACAACAAGTACAGTGCTGCACGTGTTCTTCGAACACGCGGTCGTCGAATTCTCGGATCTCTCGAACAACTTGCACTGTCCCGAATAATTTCCGCTCTTTTCTTAACATTTTTTTCACGCCATGGTTGAACCTCTAGTCTAAACGGATCCGTCGAACTATTTTCTCAAGCACTGTGAGAACATTTTACGTCATTTCTGGCCTGAAAGTACTCCAGCCAGTGACTAAAAATAGCCCACAATATGCTGACCTAGATCCATGCTTGCCTGTTCTTACTCTCGAAACTAAGAAAAAGATCCTAGCTGAAGTTGATAAAGGACGGAAGAAAACAGACATGTGCAGGGAATTGTACGTGTGTGTGTCTGTGTCAGTATGTGTGTACAGATCCTAATGTATTGTATGTTTCGTGATGTCCTTCGCTTGTTGTAGAGTTATTACTATTACTAATACTACATGTAGTAGTAATAGGCCTGCGTGCATTACTCTTAAGCTTTGTTACTGTTCCTGTTAGGCTAAATACATTTGTGCTAGTTCTAATTTTGAATTTTCGTTGGCTATACGTGTACGCAATAAAACATTAAATAAAGTGACACTGTTTACAAAAAGAAGAAGGAAAATATACTATTACGGGAACGGGTTTTGCACCGCAAAAATTTTCGACCGCAAGGTACAATATATTATACATAGGGGTTGTTTCCCCTATCCTCTAGTACGTTCACGTGTTCCTCGAAACACGGATCCCTCGAACTATTTCTGCTCAACCAACAAGTTCGACGAATGCGTGCAGCACTTTATTTGGTTTTGCGTGTGTTTGGCCGATTTATCTGTGTGTTTGTCTGCTTGCTTACCCCCCAGTCTATCTAAGCTTATATCTCTTCCCACCCCCCACCCCCTTCCATCCCTACCGCCCTCAGAATGTCTACACATACACCATTAATTACATGTACAAGAAACATTGAATCCCACGATCTTAGTACACGTATACATGTATCTATTACACATGCACTATATTCACGGTATCCAACTGATCCATTATAATAAGTTCGTATATCACTACCTGTACAGGTCGTAACAATGACATCGTCATAAACCATCGACATTCTATGTAGCTATAGAAGCATCTGTTTTCATAATGAGGGAACATGGTGACACATGTTAACACTCCATTAAGTAATGCTGGGTCCGGTCCCCTATCTCTTTACGATACATGTATATATTATGTACATAGGCTATACATGTAAGTTCTATCATTAATCAACGTGTATTATATAGGCCTGTTACGAATTTGGTCTTGACAATAGAACTGTCAAGTAATAACTAACTGGTACAGAAAACAATATACATGTATATTATATATAAATGAGACCCAAACTAATAACAATAACAGAAAACAAACAAACAACACAACAACGAATAAGAACAAAAAAGACAAGAAACGAGTTAATTCTCCACACGAAACCAAGAGACTCGTACACGCACTACATTTACATCGAAGCTTCTCAGCATTATACAGCGGTAGGATATGCCATTCCTTATGTAAGTTATGTCATTGTGTATTAATAATTAGGCTGTACAACTACACACGTAAGTTGCTTGTACCAGTCTCGATGATAACGGTTGTAAATCTGTATCAACACTACTCTGATAAATTCAGTGAAAGTGGGTTGTTTAAAAGTGGCCTGATAAAGTCAATGAAAGTAGTAGGTGGATCTGACCTATCCTTACGGCGCAGATAACGCGGGTGCATTGATCCGTCTATGAAGGATCTATGATATGTCTGTCTACACGATGCTAAATAGGTTCTCTAGCGCGTCACTCACAGAGACATGCTAATTTTAGCATGTCTCTGGTCACTCATGACGATCTTGGCCCTGGGTAACCTCCCCCCACTCCCCTCACTCCCTTTCCTCTCCTCTCCCCTCCCCTCTCCCCCCCCCCCTTTTTTTTTTTCTTCATCTCTTCATATCTCTGTTTTTCCATATTCATTTACTATGTTCCATAATTTCATGTTATACATGTATTATATTACACCATTTTTGATAATATGTATCCATATCTTTTTCTGATCAACTCTGTGTGCTGAGTTATTAATGGTTTTCTTTTCTTTAATTTCTTTTTTTTTTTTTTTTCCCCTTCTTCTCCCCTTTTCCCCCTTTTTTGCACCCCTGTTCCCTCCCCCTCCTCACCCCACCCCCCTCACCTCCTCCCCACACACACCACAGGCTATGAATGAGTTGTCGGACCGACCACCCAGCCGCCCCTCCAGCAGAACGGGTAAGACCCCACCTCCCCCTCCCACACGCTCCTCCAGCCGTGGGGGGTTTAGCTCCGGGGACATGATACCCCCACTCCCTGCTCGAAATTACGAGCCACAGGAGATCTCTCCGCAGCCCCGCTACGGCCCTACGCCAGGTACTATCTGACTGCACTCCGACTGTTTCGTGTCTGCATCTTCCCTGTTCCTGCGGGCTGCCCAAACTGCACAAGGCTTTGGCTGTCACCAGATTTTTATTTTTTTTCGTTTCTTGTTCATTTCTTTCCGTTCTGGCTACGTTTTAGTTCTGGTAGTTTTGTGACATTTTGTTAAACGGTCTTGAATTTGTTCGACGGCAGCAGATGTTCCACTAGCTGTTTGTTCGATATTAATGTAATTTAATCTAACCCTGGCTTACAGTCGTCCCTGTTCTACAGTTGTCTCACCACTAATTCCCCAAGTTTTGACTTGTCTTATTTCCCCATTAACATTTAGATAAGTTATCATGAAATTTTCTATCTTTGTAAAAAATGTTTGGTTTTATTGAAATAACACTTAAGCTCTGTCTCTGTCCATTCGTCAGTGGGAAATTTTAAGTTTAGTCCAGTTGAATCATGAAGTTATCAGTCGAATCATGAAGTTATCAGATGAATAATGAAAGTATCAGTCAAATCATGAAGGTATTGCTCGAATCATGAAGTTAGCAGTCAAATTGTGAAAGTGTCAGTGGAATCATCCAGTTATCGTTTGAATCATGAAGTTATCAGTCAAATCATGAAGTTATCAGTCAAGTCATGAGGTCATTAGTGGAATCATGAAGTTATAAGTCGAATCATGAAGTTATCAGTCAAATCATGATGTTATCAGGCCGCATATAATTAAATTGTCCCCCCTGATGTGACAAATTGTAGAATCTGATTTTGTCTAAATAAACCAATGACTGTATTGACAGTGAGAAGGATAGACAGATAGATGCCTGTTGTATATTCATTTACACTGAGGGAGAATAGAAGTCAGAGGTTAAGGTTAGGCCCAGTTGGTTCTATCACACAAGATGTAATGTCCCAGTATAATTTGGTCTTTATGGTTTTAATTTTCCTTTTTTTTTTTCCTATTTAGTACAGACTTATGTTTTTTTGTTGTTTTTTCCCTGCACCACTCTCATTCAGTATTCTTGGTTTATTAATTTTAACATTTTTCACATATTTTTCTTTGGGCTTTAGTTGTTACATTTCTGTATTAATGTGCAACAGACAGATTGAGAAACGTTCTATCCACACCAATTTTACTTTGTTTTATTTACCTAGATTTGTTTAGAGGATGCACAGAATTAAATCAAAAGATTTTATATCTTTATGTGTAGTAGTTCATGGATACCATGGTTACTTGTGGTTACTTCAATATGTTGATAGGCGTCGATTCATTCTGGATACACTGTGCCCAATATATATCTGTCATGTCCAACTTGGCAAGCATATGTCGCACTCATAAGATCATGATAAATGTCTCGCGGCCAGTCAAAATGAGACGTAAGTCTCTGCACTAGAACCGAGAAATCGGTTTTTGAATGTGATGGGGGGGGGATCAGACATCGTCCCATCATGTCTCTTTAAACTGCAATATCTTTGTCTAGAATAAAGCTATTTCAAAACTTTTTTCACCACCAGAAAGGATATGAAATTAGCCTTCACATGATACCACAAACCCCATATGGTGAAAAATTGACATACATCTCATTTTGACTGGCTGTGAGATAAGTGTGTTCCTTCTCATAGAGACACTGTGACAGCTGCCAAGAATAAAACTCCCATTAGATTGTGGGTGTCAGGTGGTTCAGACTTTTCAGGCTTCATAGAAAATTCTGACCCTACAATAAACATCTGTGTACAAGAATGTTTAAATGATAAGAATTCCATGGAATAAACAGATCTGACTCTAATTAAATTCAAACAAGGGGGGGGGGGAGTAGCAATACAGAAATGAGAGGACAATTTTTTTTATTTTTTTAATTCTGTCTCAGAATTTGTGACTGTATTTGTCAGTTTTTATTTCTGTATTATTTCACGCAAGTGGGAATTTTTTTAGTGTTATTTTTCAGTGGAATCGAAATACTGTAAATACTATAAATAGTACCAGAAAGAGTGTCAGAGAGAGAGAAGAAAAATTACCGCTTATTTTGTAACGGAATGGAAATATTCCTGTGAAACTTTGAAATAATGCAGGACATTGGCCTTGTCAATACCAGACTGGCGTGGAAAGTTGTGTACGCATAACACAAGTCAAAAATAATATTTTAAAATGTTGTAAGATCTACATCTGTTAACCCTTTGAACCCTGGTCACCAGTGTCCCTGGCCTTCTGGGCCGAGAATGCACATCTTGTTTCATGTTCATGATCATTTGTAAACACAAGCCTCAAACGTGATCATGGGCACAGACATTTGTAATCACCATAGCCTTAAATCTCCTTGCCACAAAGCAACCTATTCGATCTATTTTTAACTGTAGCTGACACTTAGCACTGAAGTGCTAAATCTGGAAAATCTGGCCCGTGTACCGGGCTGTAGGGTTCAACGAGTTAATCCAAGAAGTCATCAAATTGTGATTTTTTTTTTAACGATTCCAAAAAACTTGACAAGGTTCAAGGATTGGATCTTTAATGGTTCATTCAGTGTATTTTGTTAAATCATTGACTCACTCAGATCTTTATTAACAAATTCTGTGTGTTAAAAAAAAAAAAAAAATGACTGCTGAGCCCAGAAGGAAAGTGAGTACATTTGCATTGGTTATCAAACTGTTTGGTTATTGGCTCTGGTCATGCTCAGAATGTGCATGAGCTAATCATTGGAAAGATAACATTGGCTGCTATACTTGTGTAGGTTTTTTGCTTTTTTCTGGTGCATGGCTACTTGAGAACTGGTATTCTTGGAGAGAAACTTTGCATTCAAAGTCCTGGGATGAAATATCCAAGCCTCACTTGTAGCAATCCAGAGATAAATGGTCTCATAATTATCTTGAAACAGAAATTCATTTTTTCTTAGTTTTCTACCAAGAGTAATGCAAAAAGAGAAAGCAAAATGCATTTGCCTTTATCTTTTAATAGTGAGAATTGCAAAATTTACTCACCATCAGTAATGCTAAAAGATGCAAAATTCAGTAACCATTATTTAGAATAATAAATGCAATATTCTGTTGCCATAATAGTAAAAGAAATGCAAAATTTTGTTTGCCATCATTGGTAAAAAGAAATGGGAAATTTATTTGAAAAACTTTTGTGAAATAAGATTTCCACCCCCTCCCCCTTCCCCCAACCCCAAAACAATGATTCCTAACCTTTCCTTTGGTGTCACATGTAGAATTTTGCACAAAAGCTTCACAAAGAGATTTAGAATCCACTTAGTTTTATATCAACATGCAGTACCTTATGTGTGTATTGACAGTACAAGTTCAGCGATAGGCTGAGTGACAGCAAACTTAGTGATAGACCACGTTCTATTGTGCTATGTTGTTTGGTTACTTCCCCTGCCCACACCCAGTGTGCACGTGACCTTAGGACAAGAGAATATTGGATTATGTACAAAACTTGTTTAGACCAGCTCATGTTCTAACTTTGATAGATTCTGTAAGAACTTGCATTGATTAGATAATTGTTTACTTCATTTAGTTAAGATATGTTAAACATTGACAATTTTTGTTAGTTATTTAATTATTTTGAATTTTCTATACAGAGTGAGATGTAACAAGTTTTTTTGTTTTTTTTTTGGTAATGCCTGATGCTTGCAGATATTTTTAGAAATTTGCATTGTTAATGTATTGCACACGAATGTTGCCTGAATTCTTTAATTACAATTGATTTTGCGTAATTGAAAATGGTGAACAGCTGCATGCAAAATAGAATTCTTGTAAATAGGCATATCTATAAATACTAAAAAATACTCAGTTTTTTGTTTCATTACATGCTTAATTAGTTTGAACCAAATGTTTAACAGCTGTCTGAATTTATCTGTGAGTTATTAGCTTACTGTTTCGGATTCCAGGATCTTTTTCAAAGATTGAAATTATAATTCAGTGTCAGAGTAGAAACTGCATAAACATTTTGACCATAAAGTGATTCCAGATTAGCATATAAAAGATCAACTGAGAACTAATACTGTAAGGTCTATATTCATTGTTGTTTAAGAATGTACTGTAGAAGATAAGTCTTGGTTTTAACCTTTTGCGTTTCTATCTTTCTGTCCGCAGGCTCCTCCTCCCACCTCTCTCCCAACATCGTCGCCAACCCCAACTACAACGGCCCCATCACCACCAACGCCAGCATCAACCACCGCATCCCCTCCCCGCACACCCTCCCCCCCTCCCCTCACAACACCGTCCCCATAGGCTCCGAGATGAGGGGACATTTAGTTTGATAGGCTGAGAGAGGAGCAGTGACAAGGTGCAGTGTGATTGGCTCTTCCAGTGGAAGGAGTGGAGCCTAACATGTGATTGGCTTTTCTAGTGGAGGGGGCAGAGCCTAATGTGTGATTGGCTCTTCTAGTGGAAGAGGTGGAGTTTAATCTGTAGTTGGAGGTGGAGCCTTATGTGTGATTGACAAGCCAAAAACCAAAACAAGAGATAAACAAGCAAATTACTTAGCTTTAGACTGGCCAATGTTTTGTCAACATTTGTGAGGTGAATTTGTGTCAAGGGCAGAGCTTAGCTGATACAGGGATACTGTGTGCATGTCGGGTGATTGACAAGTGAACAGCGTGCTGTAATTCACAGACAAGTTTCGACATGTCAGTAAGGAACTGCTGGGACTATCTGCTTACAACTGAAGCTCCATCTCTTACCAACTTTAAAATGACCTATCATTGGCATCAACCCAGTGCGTTCCTCAAGGAACTGTTTATCATCTGCAGCCGCAGACAGAATTGGTGAAATTTCGATCCTTGTACAACTTTCAGTAGCTACCATTATTTGTATCCCGTCATGCGGGGCTGCTAGTGTTCACTTATTGATAAACTTCAGTGGTTGTGTTACTTACAGAATGACCCTGCGTCTGGATCAAATCAACATTATCTTCAAGAAACTCTTCAAGTTAAAGTTCTCTGAGGTTTGGAAGACGAAAAAAAAAAAGTGCTGGAGAAACTGTAGCGAATGTACTGTATCACTCAAGGGATGTACCTTCAGTCATGTCGTCTTGAGGAAATTAAAACCATCGTCTCGATGCCTGGAGCCTGGATAGGAGAACAGTAGACAGACATGCCCACTGCCCAGACACACCACATACACACACTGCAGATAAGTGGGACGGAAAAGCTACACAACTGACCCAGTTTAAGCTCTGACCCAAGTGTTTGCAGTAACTGTCTTAAGAATGATGTTAAAACAGCCTGTGTAGTTAACAAAGCCAGTGCTATTCTGTGTACTTACAACCATTTTTGAGTGAAACATCTCTTTCCTTGTGTTTTTTTGTCTTAAAGATTTTATGTGGCCAAAGTTTATTTGATGCCAGATAGATTTGTCTTAAGTTTTTTGTTTTTTTTTTTCATTTTTTTTAAATGAATTATTGCCCCTTGTGTAGTTCCATTTCAAGTTACTTCCCTTGTATCTGTTATCATTATTTGTCAAAGCGAGGTACTCTGCCATCGATGCAAACAATATTCTTCCATTTTGTACACTGCGTTCAAATATATCTATTATATTTATTTATTATTGTCTTTAAGTGAGAATGATTGCACATTACGACATTTGCCTGGTACATGTTTACTAACATGGAAAGAAGTCCTGAAGATTTGCGAGAGACATTGTGAGAATTTGTAAACATTTACTGAAAACTGAAATGCTATCATATGCTTAAGTTTGACAAGTGTGTACACCAGTACGCACAACACGACTCTGTTGTTGTTTTATTTGTCTTGATTGATTTGTTTTGCTACATTGTGTTCTGTTTAGATAGAATAATGATTCCTTAGAAATGTGAACTGTGAACTGAAGGATGTTTGCAGAGGACTCCCTCATCCTTTCATCTCATCAACGATACTGGGTAATTCAGAAGTTATCAGGCAGGCAGTCAGAACATTTAAAGGATAAAATTGATTAATATTTAGGTCATACAGTGTTAAGTGCCTGAAACATGAGCCATAGAGAGAACAACCAGTAAAAGTGCTCAAAATGTTGACCACTATCAAGTATTTGATCGATAGAGTAAAAAAAATAGCCATCCGTTAACTTATGGTACCATGCATTGACTGCCCGGTTACTTCTGGCTCATCTTGTGTATGTGTGTGTGTATATAAATATATCCTGATCCAGCTAAGCATAGCAAATTTCTGTCCACAAACCAGAGGTGATAGAACAGATAGTGTCCAATGATATGTTTTTGAGGAGCCAAGAGGACATTCTACATGTGTGGGAAAATCACGACTGGCACAACGGTAAATTACTCAGAAATGTAGAAAAAGATTAACGGAAAGATTCAAGAAGCTGACTCATCTTTTGGACTCTAAAGTACTAGTGGAAGAAGGAATTCACTAGTTTTAAGTCAAGCACTGAATCTTGAGAGTCAATAGAAGGATACCAGGGACAATATTTAGCTGATTGCTGTGTTTCCATCTGAAGGAATGAAAAAAGACAAAGAAATATGACTGGTTTTGCTAGGTCAAGGATTTGCTTCAGACCACAGAATAAGTCTCATATCTTTGATAATTTCCCCAAAGTTTTTGTGAGTAAATGTATAAGCCAGGGATTCTACTTCAGCTGATTATTTTACTCGTCACGTCAGTAGTAACATCATCTTTGACTTGAGAAAATGTTATTGACATATTACTGTTTACCGTCTTCCCAGTGGAAAATTTTGCCTGCTGTCAAGATGGCGTTGAGATAGAAAGTTAATCACTCCACATCTCTAAGACCATTCGAGGTTGAAATTTGTGATAAACAGTCTAGTAGAATATGCGGAATGGAAGTATAGAATCGCAGTGGATAGGAATAATATGTCTTGCGCCAAGAACAAATGAGTTGCAAGTCGTTCTGGGCGATCGCAAGTTACGGCCATTTTTAACTACTTTCCAGCTCAGATAACAAATTTTTCTTTTCTGGATAGAAAAGACTGAATTTTCGATTTTTGGAATATGAGTAAAAATATTTTGTTATCTCAGTCGGAAAATACTTAAAAACAGTCATAACTTGAAATCTCCCCAGTCGGCTTCCGTCTCATTTGCCCGGGGTGCGAGACATTTGAGATGCAACATGATGAAATCAGACGCTTGTCAAACTGAGCCAACCAGAGAAATCACATCTTTTTCAGTAGTGAACGAATTTTTAAGGGATTTTTTTTTTTCTTCACCAAATCCTTCTATATCAATCTAAAAATGCATTTCAGCATTCAGTTTACTGAAATAGATCGAATAAAAGCCATAAAACTGTAATTTGATGGCATGGCCTAACAAGGGTTAATAAGGATTTACAAAAGTGATCAGCCATTTTCTCGATAAATTCAGTTGCAACAACAAGTCACCCCCATCGTCTTTATTTGCCAATATCTCAACTTCTCATTAAGATGAAACAATTATTTTTTCACACACAGAACAGGAAATGAATAATCTTCACAGTGATACCAATAACTCCATATGCTCAAAATTTGACAAGAGCCTGATTTCATCGTGTCGCATCTCATTTGGTATCAGGTGGACAGAAAAACGGGAGATATGTCATAGTTTAGATCTGAGTTTTACCAATCAAACTCTCAGGTCCTCCAGTAAAAACAAAATGAATGTTAGCAAACACATTGATCAAGCAGAGAGAGCCCAGTGTGTCCATGACCATCAGTTCGTTATCTCTCGAGGAAGTGGTGGATGCATGATGATGAATATACAGCCTTTGTTTAATTTATTAGTTACAGGAAAAACAATTTGCAGGGGGGGCTGGGGTATAGCAAAGAATCAACATTGTCCACGAAATGCATGAGGTGAAAAGATGAGGGTGACTCGAGCAGCCATGTGGTGCATGACTTGTTAATCCTTGTCTGTCGCAGAGAGTTTGATATATGTAAATATCCCTGGCTGTTGAATGGTCATCTTGACCCAGAGATGGCCAGTCCAAAGACAGCTTAGCAGTCGTATTGTTCCAGATATCTCATATGTATATTATATCTTCATACACGTATTGTGTAAATGCTCTCCTTATCTTGAAAACAAGCAATAATTTGCTGTGAGTCAAAATTGCTTGTATGTGATGGAAAACCAGGCCTGATGTACCCCCAGATCCTCGTACTGTGAACACATTCATTAGGTCATGTCTGGATTTCCTCAGTGATCACCTTTCATCTCCCACACAAGGTCCAGGAATGCTATGCAAATCATCCTATATGTGTCGTACATGTTTACGTCTATATGAGCGGGTGCACATGGTTGAATGAAACTGCAGAGTTGTCAGTTCATCCGATGTGCACATTATCGTCATTCAAAAAAGGACATTGAGTGTAACAATTGCTGAACGTATATTCGTGCCCCATAATTTGTGTTGGAGATCAGTGTTTCCATATACATACGTACATATACCAGTTGTGTTACAGAGCAAATTTGTGTATGTTTGTGCAGAATAACTGTCAGAGTGTGAACGTATCTGCCTGACATGAAAGACGTATCCTGTACATATCCTTACTGGTTTACGATATCGGCATTAGTCAGACCTACGCCAAAATATAACTGATGTCCCAACATGGTATTCCTGAGTATGACAGCTGTCATATATTCAGTCTAATGTCATCCAAAAAGAAATCTGTCATTAGAATTAAAGCATTAGTTCAGCAGAGTCATAAAGGTTTGATTCGTCTAATGATTTATACTAGAAGAAAGTTTTACGTTGGTGCTGATAATGCCTTTGTTGTAACGCAGTGATGGTTATGTAAGTACACATCAGATGACATAAGTGCACACGGTAATTATGTCTCTTTCATTTGTTCCCCGTAAAGCTGAACAGCTGAAACGACTAAAACTGGAACATGGTGAAGTCTCCACCACAGCTACAACTTTTCCCCGCTATGGTGCTAAAAATAATTTGTCTCCTATTGGCTGTTTTGCCATCCAGTCCGCTGATCCTTCACACTGATCACCACGTACATGTACGATATTCAGAACTCTTAGCCATGCCGGATATTGGCCTGTTCCTATGTCAAATGTCTCACTTTTTTCTTTTTATCTGGAGCATTACTAATTTTTGTAAATGAATTATCAAATTACTTATGGCATGTACATGTACTTTTATTGTGTACGTCTGTGTGTTAAATCATATCATATGTTCCAATACGTATATCTCAATGTTTATGAAATCAGTGATGCAGTTGCTATGAGGAATTGTATATATAGAATAGTTTATAACTGACTAAAATTGACTATGAAATGGAATGAGGTGTTGAATAACGCTGCTGTGAATGAAACAATTTTGCACTCTCTGTGTCCCTCATGGCTTCATTTGACCAATAGTTATCCTCTACTTGATATGGTGTTACTTGCAGCTAAGTCTTTCTCTGGCCCAGTTTGTCCTTATCTCAGTTTTAGGCCTTAGTAATACAAAGTGTATCTCTCTCATTCTGGCGCTAGTGCAATCTTCTGGCAGAACCTCACATACATGTATGTGTGTCTAGGTCAAATTAGGTTTTTGTCACAGTCAAATTCTGGATGTCAGAACAGCATTTTTTTGTTCTTTGTCACAAGTCTGCATCATGAAAATTAAGGGTTTTGTATCTGAATCCGGAATGGAATTCTAATTTACTGAGTAACAGATTGAAACTTCGTTTTGCTTTCCTGTAGAATTTGGGTATTCTGTATATGAGACATTTTCTCAGGAGAAGGCAGTGATTCAACAGAGTCAAACACTATAAAATATGACACCACTGGTATTCCATACATTGTCTTCTCTATGCCTATCTGGCCTGCCACACATCTCCTCAAGATATTAAAGACATCATGCAGTTTCCCAAAGTTGTAAGTCATAGATCTTCATAAACCAAAGCCCAGGAAATTAAAAACAAAACTCTTGTAATATTTCATGACTGAAGCAGTGGATGATAGAGTTTTGTCTTTTTGAGATTTTTCTGACAACTTTCATTGCTACTGATCTGACATCTGATATGTCGCACGGCTTGTTCTTCTATTCTTCCAGGCAGCTCATCAGAGTGTTGTCTATTTTATGATAGGATTGCATAGTGGAAAATAAGACCTACAGCGAATAATACAAATGATTATTTTGATTATCATAATGCATGTCTTCACACCACATGATTATCAGTCTGGCCATAAAATGATCAATCTCAATGATCTGTAGAGAAACTGTTTTGGACAGTCACAGGTGTCTTTGTGATTATCAAAGTTTATTTTCAAACCATAATTCAGTCCTAAGTAAAAACGTTTGATTGCTTAAAAATTTTGAAGTCAGAATTGATTATAAAATATATAGATTGGATAATCAAAGTCTGTTTTCTCCGTAGAATATATGAGACACAACACGGTGGTGTTAGCACCTGTTCTTGTTCATCTTCGTTTAGGTCATGCCAGTGAATAGCAGCATTTGGACCTTTATTCAGTATAACTCAGCAAGTTTGACTCTGAGATATTCATTCACTGTTGAAAAACTCAGCATTTTTCAAGTTGCCTCAATTTAATGACTACCTTATTTTCATCATGCTGCGTGTCATGTAATCTTCAGTCTTAGCTCTAGATGAGTCTGAACTGTTTTGGAGATATTAACAAGTCAGTGAATGTTGTCAAATGAAATTAAAATTTTGGACGCACCTTTATTTCAAAGTAGCTCTGAGTAGTATTCAACAATTTAAATATTTTTATAAATCCAGGAATACTTTGACTGCATCCCAAAACATCCTGAACTCTATGACTGATCTCAGCCATTAGTGGTTAGCATGTAAATTCTTCTCATCATGGGACTGGTTTTCACAGGTAGATCCTCCCCAGTTTTTCACAGTGTGGTCTTTCCACTGTAGTAGTCATGCAAAGAGAAGCAAATAATCCTCACTGAGGAATCTGCCCAAATATCTTAACTCTTTGACTGCCAGAACTGCAGCTAGTAGAATTTTGAAACATTGATCCAAAACTATTTCAATCTGACCACAAAAATCATCCACATAAACAAAAATGATATGCGACACGATGAAATCAGGCTCTCGTCAAATTTTGAGCATATGGAGTTATTGGTATCACTTTAAAGATCATTCATTTTCTTATCTGTGTGTTAACAAATTTTTCTTCTACCTCAAGAAGAAGTCAAGATATGAGCAATTAAAGATGATAGGAGTGACCTGTTGGTGCAGCTGAATTGAATGAGATAATGGCAGATATTTTTTGTTAATCCTTATTAATCCTTCTTTGGCCATGCTGCTAAATTAAAGTTTTTGGACTTTAACTCAATCTATTTCAGCAAATTAAACTCTGAAATACATTTTGACATTGATATACAAGGGCTCTATGAAGAAAAAAAAGTAACATTAACAATTCACTCTCTGTTGAGAAACACGAGAGTTCTCCGAGCATCGTGTGGCATCTCAGATACGCTTTGTAGCAAAAGTGTTGGATTTATACACTTGGGGAAAAGGTTGTTGATTTTTAATATAGAATAGACAATGAAATGAGCATACATATGCACCAGTGGTGAGAGGGTTAATTTTGAATGTGTCAGTGAACTTTTGTGTACTGCATCAATTCTTTCTTTATGTTCCATTTTAACTCTGAAATACTCTTTTTTCTGTGCTTCCAACTGGGTCAAACTTCCTCTTTGCTTTATCTCACAATCCCTCCTGGCTGCCTCCGTTATTGACACAACATATTTATTTCATTTTTTTTTTTGGTCTTTTTTTTTTTTTTTTTCTTTTTCTTGTAGTTTTGATGAATTCAGTATGATAATTATTGCCAGTTCTCACCTCGAATATCATGAGTTCCTCATTCATTTTCAGGGTTTGTGTTTGATTGTCATGAAATTGTTGTGCTGATGTACCGTTTAACCCCAACACAAACCAACAAATCATGGAAATTTTATTGTTTCATTTTGTGAGTTTGTATGTGAAATTATTCTCAGTTTATCAGCTTTATTGATAATTTGGAAAGATCTTTAGTTCAGTTTCCTTGGCTAGTGAAAGCTTTCTGAATGTGTTTGTCTTATAACAAGGAAAAAGAACAAAAACACCATCTAATGTATTTTTCACTAGAGATACGAAAAAAAGAAGAAAAGACCATGGCTTATACATCTTTAAAAAAATGTATCCATCTGGACTTTTTCAACAGTTTTGTTTTATTCTTTCAGCCAGTTATGTCCCTTTTGTTGTTGAGAATAGACAACTCTGACATGTGTTGTGAAAATGGACAAAAAACAAAAAAAAATCTCTTTTCTTCTTCTGGAAAATTCTGAAACAATACTGGCCAGATGGACAGTAAAATCACTTTTCTTTGTTTTATTCAAAATATACTTACTGGAAAATTTTGATTGAAATTCTGGCGGAAATGATTTTGCTTTTGGTAGAGTGTTTGGTTTGAAGTTTTATTTCTGTTTCAAATAACTGAAACAAAACTTTTTTTTTTTTTTTTAACCTCATTTCAGCAATATTTATCCACACGCTGTTTCTCTCCAGCAAGGGAAAGTAATTTGGCCGTTAGACAAAAACCAAAGCAAAGACAACTGCACATTTTGTTCTCCTTTAAAGAAGAGTTATAAAACTTGAAACAGAATGCGTACGTCCTCTGATTGGCTCATCCCTGGCTGATTGATGGGGACATTTGACCGAAATTTGGTGCCGATGTCCCTTTGTCGCAGATTTGAGTTTGGTCAAGAGTGAGTTTGTTTAACTGTTTGGTTGTTGATTTGTTTGTTTACCTTTGAGAGCTTTACAGACGAGAGTTCATGGAGAACTTGGACCCTGGTTTCCCTCATACAGCAGCAGCTATGATATGTCACTAGTAATGTTGTGAGACTTTATGCTTTGTGCGTGCTGTATGTGTACGCGTGTGTATCAGTAGTCGGTCCCGTACGATGAGATTCACCACTGAGCAGCTGATGCGTTCTCTAACAATTGATGGTTTTGGGAGCAAACTTCCAATTGAAAGGGAAAATGTCAAAACATGATTGAACAAACAGTTTATGCTGTGCCGCTAACTCTTTTAGACATAGCGCCTTTTTTTTTTTAACCCTGGAAATGCCATAAGGCTAATCTGTTCCGACCAGCAGCGAACGGCTCGAAATCCCAATCTGATTGTAGTAGGGGGGTACAAATATTTCAAACTGTTTACTGTCATTGACATAGAAAACAAATAAAAATTATTCTTGAATTATTTATTGACATTTCTTGAAATAATTATAACTGCATCAATCATCGTTTTCGGGAAGTATTTTGAGCCCTGAGAAAAGTTCATTTGTAGTGAGAAAGGACTGTGACTGACTGCTGTTTTCCCACTTTGAACTTAACATATTTAACTCTTTGTGTCCAGACTTAGATTGGCTCTTCCGCAGTCTTACAGTGTAAACAAGACCAATGAACACAAATCGTTAACATATGAAATGAACCATTATGTCAGCCAGCAAAGTTACTTCCCTTTGTAAGTACAAGAGGTATAATAATTATATGTATTGTAAAGAAGGGAAGAAACACCTGTACTCCTGCTGTGTGGGATGCTATATATGAAAGTATGAAAAAAAAAAACCCGGAAATTCAGGTTACGTTACGTTCTATACACATCTTTCAACTTCCTGATGGAGGTTATCTCCTGGAAATTCATACCAGGATGATGGACAGAGTTGTAGTTGAGTTGGTTTGCCTCCAAAATCACCAGTGTTCATCTCCATGGTTCGCTGTGTTTTACTGACTTACTTACAGCTGATTGATATATTTCATTGCCACAAAGCCTCAGCCCTGTACGCCATCACTTTGTAAATATGTTCTCACATTCAGTGAACTTGAAACAAAAAAAATTATACTATATATATGACTGCATATATGCTGGTTTGTTTGTTTGTTTTTGATTATTATCTGTGTGATTGTGTGAGTTGACAGGTTGTATTGATGTCACGGAGTGGCTGAAGTTCTTTGACTTGTAGTATTTGATTCTGTAACACCAAGCTGATTTCCTTCACTATGTTTGACAAGATTCACCGTCAACACAAGCGTTACCTACTTGTTACATCTTCTTCGTCATGTGATATTTTTTTTTACTTGTTTCTTTGAAATCTGTTTCACGTTATTTAAGATTTTGTTTAAGCTGCTTCCTTCTTAGTGCATATTTAAGGGAAAGCCAAAGGACAAAAGACTTTTGGTGGGTACTTATTAACAGCTTTGTTTTTGTATTTACTTGTTAATGGCTTTTTTTTTTTTTTTTCTAACCAGGGATGTATATGTTTATATTTCTTCCATCTGATGTAAAATCCAATACTAGATATTTTTCCTGGATACTCTTTTTTTTTTCCGTGTGTATGTGTCTTTGGTATGGAGTCACACCTAGGCCTATTGAAAAACAGGTATATGAGACGTGACACCATGAAATCAGGCTGTCGTCAAGTTTTGAGCAAATGGAGTTATTGGTATCACTGTGAAGGTTATTTATTTTCCATTCTATGTGTGAAAAAAGTTTTGTTCTACCTTATGCAGGAGTCGAGATATGAGCAATTCAAGGTGATGGGGGTGACCTGTTGCCGTGGCTGAATTTATCAAGAAAATGGCCAATTACTTTTGTTAATCTCTTTATTTATCCTTATTAGGCCATGCCACTAAATTACAATTTTTTAGCTATCAAGCTATCAATCTATTTTAGCAAATTTAACTCTAAAATGCATTTTTAGATTGATATAGAAGGGTTCTATGAAGAAAAAAAAAATGCATTAAAAATTCAGTCACTTTTAAAAAACGTGATTTTTTTCCCATCGACTCATTTTGATGAACGTCTGATTTCATCGTATCCCATCTCATATGTGTCTAACAGAGATCATGTTTTGAAATTGTCAAAAGAGGGAATGGTCATGTTGAAAAGTCTCTTCTCTGTATGATCTCTCACCTGAATGAAGAGAAAACAGAAATTATCAAAATTTGCTAAGTTAAGACAGTGTTTGACATTCTCATGGTTACCAGCTTTTATCTTTCCAGTTGAAACTATAACAGTGTGTAAAAACTGGTAGGGAGTTAATGAACCTAGAACATGAAATAACACTCTTTGCTGTCTCATAATTATCTACTTTTTTTTTTTTTTCGCAGCACTATTTTACTCTTTTTTTCTTTTTCTTTTTTTTTTTTTTTTTTCTTAATTTGAAGGTTGAGATAGGCATAGAATGACTGGTTTCATTTTTATAACATTTTTCTTTCAGCTTTTAAATGAAGGACAGTATAGCTCATTATGTAATTATTATGTTATACAATTCATAGCTTTTTGTTTCTTTGTATGTTTTTTGATTGTTTAATGTTGGGATAGTATATCATTAGATATAAATAAGAGGGAAAAACAGACACAATTGTTTGCGGAAACTGCCCCTAATGTGTAAATATTCTCAACAGTTTTTGTCTTTCGCAGATGCCAGACTTTGAGCTTCTCTTCCTCAAGCTGTGTATAATTCATGTGACTGAGAGAGAGCTCGCAATCTGATGTTGTTTTTCAGTCTCTCTGGCACAGTTGTGCCATCCTCTGACTAGCGGGTCACATATCTGAAAATCAGATCTTACAAGAAAGCCAAAAAACTGTTTAAATCTGTTACTCAGTAGGCAACAACGCTTCTCTAAAAAGTTTATAAAATTCTTAGTTTTCAAAATATAAGCATGGGTCCAAGGGTAAAAGATGCTGTCTAGACATCGAAAATTCTATTTTGACAAAAACTTCATTTGAGGTAGATATGTATATACAAGTGAAGACTCCAGTGGAAAAATCAAAGAAGTCACATTTTCTACAATGAGAGAAACATAGAAATTAAAGTTTAGAAGTCAATGATTTTTCACTGTATACCCTTTTAGAAAAGGTTTTTAAGCGGAACTTACCTGGTTTTTGCAAATTACTGTTCTGTTTAACAAATCTTAGCTGTGTGCTTTATAACATCGGGGCAATAACTCATTTTTCACAAGAATGTGACTTATCTGTTTTTTTCCACCGACATCTTCATGTATGATGTTCTGTGAGAAAAGGTCAAAGCCAACATCTCCACTTTCTGACTCTGTGTGTGTTACACAGCTATATGTGTGATGTTTTGTGAATGAAATAAGCCTGTCACAACTTTCATTTTCCTGTGACATTTTTGTTTGTTTGTCATTATTCTTTTGTTGTAAGTGTTTGCTTCATTTTGTTAAGTTCTGTATGAACAAACACCAATTTTCTGACATTTCTTGGAATGATGTGTAAATTGACATCTGATATACAAGGTGTTTGTAAAGTGACTTTACAGTTTGCTGAAACCAACTCTGTGAAACAAAATTTGTGGCAGGAACCGTTTGTGGGGGAAATTTCCCAGGACAGTTTGAAGACTGGCATTGTGCTTGCATCAAAATAATGACCAGATTTTCATAACTACAGTTTTGAACAGAATTGAGCCCCACTGTAAAGCAACTTTATGAAAACCCTGTATATACGTATTATATATTATTATTATTATACCAGTCTTTTTCTCCCCTCTGCTGGAGACAGTGCTGAGAGAGGTTCCGTCTTGCTATAATGAAAACGTTTTTTCTGGACGCACCGCAACAGTTTGTTGCGAGCAAAGTTATATGCAGTGAATTTTCATCCTAGCTTCTTGTCAAATATTACAAGTTAATGGTCTCTCCTGTGCCGCAAGATTTTTAGCCAGCTGAATCCATCGTCATGTTGAAAATGTCAAATATTTCAGAATTCTGATCACAGATATGTATTGTATTATTTCAAGACGCAGTGTTAACGAATTGAACCTTTTATGAGCTAGAAATGAAGTAGAAATATTTTTTTTTTTTTTTTTTTTCAAAGATTAATAAATGAAGTTTAAAATCTTCTGAAAATCTGAACTAGTGGGACATTTACATCCCGTATCCCGTAAACAAACATGAATTTCAGAAAAGACCTTGATCCAAAGACATTTGTGAATCACCTTTTCTGGTCATCAGAAATATTCGTTTTATATGTAAGGTCTCCTGTTAAGTTCATTTTTATAGAGAAAGTCAGTGTTTTAGGATGCAAGTTCCTTATATTGAGTTTAGAATAATTTGATTTCAGAATAATGTAACTGTTTAACTTCAGCTCCAGCAGTCTTTTCCAAATAAATATACTTGTAGTTTTAAAGAAAAAACAAGTGAATTGATAAGATTTTTTTCTTAAGCCTTTCAATCCTAAGAAAGTAGGATTATCTCGGCTTTTAAAAGTTGCCAATTTTTGCTGAGAAATTTTGTAGGTAGAAATTTGAAATTTGGAAATTTTGGCGCCTACACTTCTATCGATTTTGAACTGCCAAGGGTTCTTTAACGTGCATAACGTACACACGGGACCTCCGAAATATATTCGCCCTTAT
>JBCAUA010132863.1:0-18386 GCA_038406235.1 Peronia verruculata
AGCTTTTCAACCTCCTGTAGTGGTGGTTATCTCAGCTGTCCACAACAGTGGTAAAAAAATAACATAACACTATTGTGCGTCCCCAGTCATTATAGCTGTTAAGGATTCTTAACGTGCCCTATATAGGGCATCCGAAGTACACGAGTTTTCGTTGCTTTCCGAGGAGGATAGATGTCAAGTTTTCTGCGGACCGTTGAGTCAAAAAGTCCTCAATCTTCCTGGTCCCCCCCGCAGGATTGAAACAGACATTTTTTTTTTTTTTTCCCGGATGTCTCCCACTGAAATGAAAATCAGTCAAACAAGTAACCAAAACATTAAATGCAGTCAGTGAGAGGAATCATAGAACACAGCGATTGAGGCAGACAAACGCTGTGAAATGCTTTTGGTGACAGAGATTGACAGTTGTGATTAGCCTATGGGTTCGAAGAGCCACCTCCCAGTCACCAATTTCATTTAAGGTCAAAGGTCAGGACACAGCATTTCCTGCTTCAGCTGAAACCGCGGGAAGTTTGCTAGGTTGTCTTTGAAGCACAACGATCTCCTGAATGTGAACGACAATAGCGTTTCCTGGGATAAAGCAGAAAAATTGGTTGTTTTCCGTACACCTTATCACACACTAGATCTAATCAACATGCCTGGGTCCATTGTTCAGCCGAGTGTCGTTTCATCTGGCTCAGTGGATGCCGACTACATTGAAAGGTCAGTAAATTTAATAGTCCAGGACCTATAGATTTAGGAGGCCTACTAGATCTAGATCTAGACTTGATCTAGATCTAGATCTAGGAGATCTATGTAGTCTATCTAGAATCTAGAGCTAAATTCACCCATAATTACCTCCAATCAAATCTAGATCTATAGCGATTAGATAATTCTGTGGATACAAAATCTAGATCTAGATAGCAATGAACAGTCCAGAAATTTATATTTTATGTTCAGAGGAAAAATGATGAGCAGAGCATGAGTGAAAAAAAAAAAAAAAATCAGCATTTTCCCTTTGAGTGATGCTGTGAAGTTTGTAAGATGTGGATGATGATTGCTGATAACGATAATAACATTTCAGTCCCAGAAAGTTATGAAAACATGCAGGTTTAATCTAGATTAGATCTCTAGAACTTCTCAGCTGTCATTTTTTTTCTATCACTCTTTTTTCTTTGTATTTTAAGTTGGTTTTATGCATGCTGAAAATATTAGTAACATAGCAGTGTCTTTTCCAGGCATCGGGATATGGGTGCAGATCTACTGGTAACAATAAAAAATTATATAATTTTGTCTGAACCTTGTACGCTTTACTCTGTTACACAGTTTTGCAGTAAAATGTTTGTGTGTTTATGTGCGAATATGTTTATGATACGTTCATGTATTAGGATCATACCAATATTAATGTTTTCGTTTTCTTTATTATTCACATCATTTGTCTGAATTTTTTTTCTTCCCCAGACTAGAAGCAGTAGAAGCAGAATTTCAAGATGGTGATATCACTTTAAAGGTAAGAATCTTTTGCTTATACAGCGAATTGCTATTTCGATGTGGATGCTTTCCTAGGCGGTTTTTACAACTATAGGGGCAGAATTCTCCCCTGATGCCTCAGATCCATTTTATCATCTTGACGGCCTCAACTTAATGATTTTTTTTTCCCCAGACGAGGAACAACTTCTGAGGTGACCAGAACTCAACTATATTATCCTAGTTATTTCCCTTCTAAGCTCTCGCTCTTTAGTGTTAGTGGTCATATTTGTTCCAACTCTTTTCCACAATGGCGGCGTCCAGGTGTAAGTGATCAGCTGTGCAGAGAAATGCAAATATCGTCTCATTATGAAAAATTCATGCCCACATGTCAATTCGTGGAGATTTATTTCCTCTACCAAAAAAAGAAGAAGCTGCCTACGTTTTTGTATTGCAAATATCAGATCAGTGTTTTATCCTTACAATTTTTTTTTTTTTCACATTAAATGTTTAAAATATGACTGCTTCTGAATCTCTAGATGTGCTTGCAAAATAAATGAGTATCATTGGTGATTTGTGACACAGCCAGTATTTTATGTCGTATATTGATCTGATCACTGAACATATTTTGTTCTGGTTTTTTAAAATTTTATTATTATTTTTATTAATGATTATATTTTAAATTCATAGTTTAAATAATGTATCATAAACTTAGAATTGATGGTAAAAGAAACGAGTCTGTCAATAGCACTATCTGTGGGTAAAATCATTTTGTCTCTGAACCCCCGAATCTCATATCATGTACTTTCGTTTAATTAAAACATTTGATGAATATTGTTTAAAGTACATAATTATTATTGTGTGTAATTACAGATCAATTTTAAATCTTGCATCAGTGCTTGATTAAATCAACAGCTAATCATATCATTGTCAGAGCTGAAGAACTATGCAAGAATATTCCTTACGTATCTTCTGTGCCATGTCTCTATATGTTTGAAAATTTCAGGGATATTGGAGAAAAAAATGCAGAATTTTGGACCAGCTCTTTTCCCAAGACATCAGAGACCAAATGCGCCAGTTAGAAGCTGAACTGCAGAATGCAGAAATCACAGAGGTAAGGAGAGGCTTTGATTTTAACTCTTTATCTTTCTAGCTATGAGAGCGTAGCAGAGCATCACATTTAGCCATCAAGGAATAAAGACTTTACTAGCCTAGTTCACTACCTTAGCTGTAGTATGAGTGTTCTAGTAGCGATTGAGAATTGAATCCAAATGGCTTTTGGAACCTATAGTTACTGAGGAATAGCTATTGCAAGTAAAAATATTTAGATTTTGTCATGTCAGCTCAAGACAACATAGTTGGTGAGATATGCGAAAGTATACATGGAATAACTAAAAAACTAACTTCAGTAGCATTGTGAAAAAATATTGCATATGTACATGACTTGTTGGTTTTGAGATTTGAAGGGCAGTTATTTTTCTGCAGTTTATCAGATGTTTTAGCTTTGTAATGTACTTGCGTAGGTTTGTGTGTTCCACTTGGTTTTGAGACAGATGTTCATGGCAAGAGGGGAGCTGGTTTTGAGTAAGATCTAGACTGAGTGGCCACATTCCAGTCTGACACTTTGATAGTAGCAACACTGCATTGGGCACTTAGCTTTATTTTTATTATTTTAAAAGTGATTGGCCATTTTCTCACTAAAGTCAGCTGCAGCAACAGGTCGCCCCCATCATCTTTAATTGCCCATAGCTTGAATTCTACTTAAGGTAGAACAAAAACTTTTTCATTCACAGAAAGGGAAATGAATAAGTTAACTTTGGTACCAATAACTCCATAAGCTCAAAATTTGACCAGAGCCTGATTTCATGGTGTCGCATCTCATCTTATTTTTATTTCCATCTGTACAGAAAGGCTATTATAAACGATTGGGCGTCATCATCAATAGCTTCTTGAATGATCACACTACCCTTGATAACAAGACAACAAATGGCCTCAGTCATCGTGATGTGGATAACAGCAAGCCAGCGATAACAGAAAACGTTGAAATGACAGGTAGCCATGATGAAGTGGCATCACAGACCAATGGAGGCATAGAGGGCAAAATAGATATCACAAATAAGAAGAAAACTGCCTCTGTAGTTTCCACCTTGTCCAAGTTTGCTGCTGAAAATGTCAATCAGCATGAGGAACATGTGAAGACACCAAATGGATGCCTGGACAGAGAAGATGTGACACAGGTGACTGAAAAAGTAGAGGAGACAATGGTAAGTTTGATATAAAAGCTTATTGTTTGTAAGCCATTGTTTTATGAAAATTTGATATAGACTTGATGGAAAATATTTAGTTGTTGGAACTGTGATAGAAAATATTAAGTTGTGGAAACTTTAGAATGCAGTGCATGTATGTGAGCTAGAGAAATTTATTAACTCTTTGTTGTTTATCTTGTGTGCATGAAACTGAATTCACTCTGCAACCAAGATAATGTACATTGCTTGCAGATCTCAAGGTCTCCTCCATACTGAAGTTTTGAACTTCGATTGAAATTGCCTGAGATCATGCTAAATAGGGTATACGGTAGTAATCTTACAATATAGCCGTTATCATGCTGATGTGTCGTTGAACACCAACACATACAAACAAACAAACAGTAATTCCTACTAAAAGAATGAAAATGAATGGATAGAAAGTGCTAATTCATCATCTGTGCTATTGGGGTGGTATATCTGAAAATACTGAAATATATAATTAAACCTGCGAAGAAAATTTGTTGGCCCAGAATAATCCTGCAACATCAACTGATCATATTGATTGAACTTCGGAGGTATAACAAGGCATTCTGTGGAAGATATTTTTTAGATAGCCCAAACAACAATATGAGCCAAAGAAAATACTCTATTTAAGATCACCTGAAAGATCAATACATGTATACCTAATTTATAAATGAAAGGTCCAATGTAATCTTCTAAAAGAATTTCAATATATTTTCATTTGTTTTAGAAGTATAATTGAAAGATCCAAGATGGTGACCCTCTATATTTCAACTGGTGCTGTTGATTGTTCCTTTCTGTCTGTAGTTATTTAGAATGCCTGTAGAAAGTGGAAAAAGAACTAAGATATTCTCAGTCTAGAGCACTAATTGAATAAACCTCTTAGGTTAGTCACTTAATCACTTTTGTGTCCTTTTCCCATTTTGGTCTCTTTTTTGACTGACATTGTGATTATCTCTTTCAATATCAGACAACTGTATAATGTTTTTTCCAATTTTTTTTTCTTTTTTCCTTTACTGCAGGAGACATGCAGTGTGGAGAACGAAGATAAATGTCAGAACAACCCCATGGAGACAGACATGGCTGAAGGTCAGAGGAATGGTGATAATGATGATGATGGAGATAAGGAGGAGTCCCCTCCAGCAAAAAAGGCGAGAGGGCGAAAATCAAAAGCCACCCCAACCAGAAGTGAGTAAATGTGCTATTATAATTGTTAAATAGGCATTTGGATAAGATTCTCAAAATTGGAAGTGCTAAACCAAGACCCACTGTCCTATTGCATATCTGGCTATTGCTAACAAACGACTTTTCACCTCTCTTCACAAAGAATGCGCTGTGACGAATTTTTTGATATTTGTTTTAAAGCAAAATGGTGTAAGTTTTTGAATATGTCTCGTTTGCAAGTAGACTCCCATGTAGTTTTTGGATATTTACATGTGAAAATCTGGAGTACAAATTCATTGTCAAGAAAGAAGAAAATGCCAATGGGAATATTAGTATTTGCAGAATTTTTTTTAATGCGTTTGAAATGAAATAATTCTCACATTGTGCAATATGCACAAAAAAGAAAAAAAAAAGAAGAAGAAGAAGAAGAAATCAATTTATGAAATGATTATTATGCATATTACACAATGCTTTAAAAAGTAGATTAATCATTTCCTTGCAGTGTTTAAATGTTTTCTTTTTTCTTTCTATTTTATCATTTTAAAAAAAAAAATGTTACCAGCACCAACAAGAGCATCTCGACGACTCAGTAACAAAACTGAAGATGACAAGCAGCCAACTATTATGTCCATGTTTGCTGGAAAGTAAGTCTTCATATTGCTTTTTTAAAAAATGTACATGTTGCATTTTTAAACTTATTTTTAGACTGTGCTATCTCACGTTTTTTTTGGTCAGATAGCCCAGTTATCCTAGATGATCAGTCATCTTCATCAAGAACAAGCTCCTAGGTATAGATTAGTCTTGAACAATTTTGTGCATCTCTGGTACATCTCAAGAAAAGAAAACTGCTCCACAAGAGTGATTATTGTATTGTATGCCGCAGACATGAGGCACGTTTATTGGATTTCTTGTCAATTTTAATCTTTAGAACAAAACCGGAGACCAACAATATTGAGAAGATACCGAAGAATGAAAAAGACGGGATGTTGGAAGAGCAGCAAGAGGTTACAGATGTAGATGGTGAAACAGAGAGCAGTCCCAAAAGAATGAAGACAGGAACAGATGAAGAAAATAAAGCAAAGGATAGGTAATCAGCTGCATTAGAAATGGTGGATTCTTATGCCACCAGTTAAAGTCATCATCCTTTTTTTTTTTTGTCTCTTTGCGTTGATTTGTTTCATTTTGTTTTGCTACATTTTTTGTTGCTTAAGCAATTCGAACTTAAAGTGAAATAAAAAAAAAAAAAAAAGAAGAAAGAAAAGATAGATTCCTTGCAACATAGATGAGGTTTTGAATTTTAGAACTCACAGATTCCTGCAACATAGATGATGTTTTGAATTTTAGAACTTCTTATGGACAAATGTAAAAGATTTTTAAATGTCTTTATGTATTTATGTACTTCAAGAAAACGAGACTGTAAATATCTTTCAACTTCTGAAAACGATGCACATGTCAAAGAGCTAGAATGGGGACCATATGCCTCCAAATGTGAAGGTTCTGTGTATCATCTACTTAGATTAATTATCAGTGCATAAAGGTTTGTTTCAACTTCTGTCTGTGAACAGAATCATTCCAGCACTCAAATCCAGCTCACCAAAGTCCCTTCCTGAGAGATGCAATGAATGTTTGCGATACATGGATGACCCGGAACTGAAACTTTTTCCAGGCGATTCAGAGGATGCTGTAAGTCAGCATATAATTCACTTTTTCCTTCATGTCTATCAGCACCATTTGACTGCTCGTTGGCTAGACCCTTGCCCCAACATGTCTTAAGTGTAGATCATGGCACACGAGATCTATCATGTGCGCACCTCTGCATATGACTGTAGTTTTCTGGTGGTGGTCCCGGCTTTTTGACTATGGACTACATCACTTTGATTACATTATTACACATAACTTGAAAAAAAAAAAAAAAAGTAATCACAAATTATTCAGGCTCTGGTGGCACCTCTGTATATGGTATTTTATCATTAGGACTCTTAAAACTAGAGCTGTATTTTTTAGGGAGTGTTTTGATTGTGTGTCTCATCTTATTAAATGAAAAGCAGAGTGAATGACAGGATTCCTATCTGCTAGCTCAATTTTACACCATATCAGAATTAATCTAACTGAGACTATGCTTGTGAAATCGCCTTTTGTTCCCGTCAGGAATATTTTTCTGAACTTGAAAAGGGGATTATATAACAGAAGACTCTTTTTTAAAAAATTATTTTGTCAGATTAGAAATGTTCTAAATGGATCTTTCATTGAGATCTCCATGTAATGGAATGGTCTTGAGATAAAAGGAAGAAAATGGAATAACAGTTGCATTCGTTAAATACTAAATTGCGTGACTTATTCTCACATGTTATTTGCTCTTCAGGTTGAGGAATTTATTGCTCTGACAGACCCCAAATTGTCTCTTTTCACTGGAGATGAAGACTTTGATAACATGACAGAAGATAGACCACAGCACAAAATCACCAATTTCAGGTACGATTGATTGCTACTAGAAAAACTCTATTCTTGGTTGAGGTCAAATTTATGGTAGAACAATAATTGGTTATTGAAAACTTCAAAGACATGAAAAACTCTGCTGTCTTATTATTTTACTCTGGCTAAGCTGGCCTGTAATTGATTGTTATCTAAAGGTGCAGTTTGTGGGGTATATTGTGGTGGTAATTTAGTTTAGACTAATAGAGAAAAATAATGGGAAGGTGAAGCTGTTATCCATTGTGCTAAAGAGTAGATGAAATTAGTGGTGGGGCTCTGTAGTTTATCTGTTGAAGCCAAACAGACAACGGAGAAGGTTATTGTCAAAATCATATTTATGAATAGTGGATGTCCATTTGATTTGAAATAAGTGAGACATTTTGGCTTGACGGTGTGGTGTATGGTATCCTTATTGGTAAAACAGGAAAACATCTGGCCCGTTTGTTCAAAAAACCTTATCTGTAAGCTTTGTAATGTTATTATCTTGGATGATTTTCAGTCAGTGTTCAACTATGTAATTTTCATTTGCTTTCCAGTCAGTGTATTAATGATATATGTATTTGCTTTGTTTTTCAGCGTTTATGACAAAAATACACATTTGTGTTCATTTGACACCGGCCTTATAGAACGCAATAAGTACCTCTTCTTTAGTGGTGTTATCAAGCCCATTTTTGAGGAGGATCCTAGCCCTGAAGGTCAGTGAGTGAATGAAAATTCCACAGAGATCCCAAAAAAATAACAGCTATAGTTTTTTTGTTTTGTTTTGTGAATATTTTTGTCTATTTCGAGAAGAAATATTTTTGCTGAAGTTTTAACTTGCTATCTAAGTTTTTAGGAAATTATTTTTGCTTTTATTTGTAGATGAACATTGCTCTGATTAAGATCATTTACAGTAATCAATGTAACTTTTGACTGCGGCAAAAAGAATGCTCATTTTTGTATATGTGCAGTTTTCACTGTTGGGTTTTTAATGTTGAAATTCTATCTCACATGGATTGTACAGGTGGTGTGCCCTGCCGCAACATGGGTCCAATCAACGAATGGTTTGTGTCGGGCTTTGATGGTGGAGAAAATGCCTTGATAGGATTCTCAACAGGTAAGTAAAGGCTGAGAATGGAAATATTTGTTACTGAAATCACAAGGAAGCCCTGTTTTTATTTTTGTTTTTGAAAAAGACATTTATTTTATAATGATTTTTTTTTTTTTTAAAGATATTTTTACTCATTAAGGGAGAAGATGAAAGATTATTGTGCCATGAGATTTGAAGCAGCCATGTTTACCTATCTTCCACAGCCTATGCAGAATACATCCTTATGCAACCCAGTGAGGCCTATAGTCCTTTCATTGAGCAGATGAAGGTCAAAGTTCACATGTCCAAGATTGTCATTGAATTTCTCTCCAACAACCAAGATGCTGCATATGAAGATTTGCTCAACAAGATTCAGGTGTGTCCACTTCTGAAGGATAAGCAGTTTTCTGAAGGATAAGCAGCTGCAACAGCTACATTTTTCTTTGCTGAAATTACATATGGAGAAGAACATGTTCTCAGATATTCGTCCATGTAAATTCTTTTGTGAAACCGTAACTGCCTAGTGAAAGCATCAGTGATAAACTTCCAGCTGGTGGTCTTTCTTAAATTTGACCTGTGGCCTTTTTTTTTTTTTTTTGTCTCGGAATGAAAAGATGAATGTGCCCTGTTTTGTTTTACATAATTTTTAAAAAGATTTTAGAAAGTAAGAAATCATGATCCATTTAGCTGTAACCACAGCAACTTTGACAATTAAGTGATAGACTTCTGACTCTTCGTCGCCACTCCCGCTGATTTTTCTCCTATCTTTCAGTGTCCATAAATATGTTGTAATTTCCCACCTTTCCTTTAATCTTACTTTTCTCCACTGTCCATATCGTTGTAATTCACTTTTTTATATTAACATAATTAAAAAGATGTTTTCTGGCACAAAAAATTTACAAAGTGCCTGAGTTCAGTTTTACTGGTTTGTTTTTTTTTATCAATAGTTGGACATTTAAATGGACATGACAGCAGGATACTTTAATATTGCTGTAATAAAGAATTGTATTTTCCATTTTCTGTCACTATGTGCTGACCTTTGTTCAACACATGATCAATACCAACATCCTTTCTTTCATTGATCAGACAACTGTGCCTCCATCAGGACTGAATAGTCTGTCGGAGGACACGCTGCTTCGCCATGCCCAGTTTGTGGTGGATCAAGTACAAAGTTATGATGATGCTGCTGAGGAGGATGACTTTTTGTTGATTACAACCCCTTGTATGAGGGCTCTCATCAAACTAGCAGGAGTCACTTTGGGGAAAAGGTAGAGTAAGATGGATGTAAATAAGAGAATATTTAGCTCAGTGATACTTAAGTCATTTAAACATAGCTTTGTGAACACTAACAGTAGAAAAGTTTTCTACAGCTTACATATGTGATAAAGTAAGCTCCTACTCTTTCACTTATGGTATTGTCTGTTTTAATGTGAGTTTTGTAATCTGAGGCATTTCCCAGCTCAGATAAATGGCCAATGATACATGCCACTATGTTTGTGCCTGGTCAATCATTTTTGTCAGTTCAGGTCATATTGCATTTTTAAAAGTATCCTTGTGGTGCAGGAGACAGACGTGTGTTTTCTTGGCACCATTAGCATACTGCAACCTACTGTAGATGAGGTTGGTACCTTTGACACCGATAATGCCTTAGGAACAAACTTGTACTAATGGTCCAAGGATGACTATTTGTGGCCAAATGTCCTTGGTGAGTTTGACTGCAACACCAGGTTCTGTTACCAATCTGGCAGTTAAAGAAGAGATGAATGTATTGTAAAAGGTAGTGTCCCCTGCCACAAGATCAATGCTTTTGAATGGGAAGATGGTGATATTGCCAGGGAGCTTCCCATTGTCACGGTCCAAATTGGATGGCTCCAAGATTGACTTGAGGCCAGCCACGTTGAATAACTGTGAGATGTTCTGGGCTGGGTGTATGGAATTAGAGAAATTGTATGTCTTTATATCTTGAGAATGGCTTAAAGGGGTAGTGCAACATCAATTTGTTGTGTCAAGTTTCTCTGTTTTTGCCTCAGGTGAAATGTTAGTCATTGTAAACCCATTGACATACAAATTAGAAGCAGATAGCTTCTTAAATTTGAGATTTTAACAATTAAGGAGACAGGATCATTCGGGCCGCTCTAGCTTTCCGTAAATGACCGTAAACCGGGCGTGACATCATACCTTTCCAGAATGCACAGTAACTCTATGCGTGGGTCCATACAGTATGTAAACAATGCTGTATTGTGTTGCTAATGAATTGTCGGTCATAGGATAGTCGGGCTCCTCGTTAAGCTGATATTTCTCACGTCACTTGAATTTGGGGTTTATCGCCCCAGTTTGAAAATATCGCTATAAGTATGCGCAGCTAAATAGACACTCCTTCACAAGGTAAAGGAAACTTTACCTAAAGGCCTGTTTACACTATTAAATTTTCAGAGATCAATTCCCTGAACAAAAAGACTTGAAAGTCGGTTGTGTTTACACAGTTCCAGAAATTGAAAGGAATCGGTTTGGTTTGTTAGTCACTTTTCGCCTTTCAACTGGGATAGGGTATTTTATATTTTTCATTCAGTTGTTGCACTAGAGAAAGAAGAACAATGGAGAAGAAAGATTTCTTGAAGGGTTTCATTAGTTTCAAGGAAAGCCTTGTAGACTCAATGTCTCCATCCTACCACAGATAGGCACTAATATTTGCATCAATCGAAGGTTGTGAATCTCATGTGTCGCATCTGACTGGATGTAGATCTAGATCTTGATCTACATTGGTTATAGAGCGAGATTGGTCTACGATCCTGGATCTAAATAGATCTAGCTATGAATCAGATCTAGATCTAAATCTAGAATAGATCTCGATTTTTCCTGAAGTCAAGTTACCTGGATCTTTTTCATATCAGTCTACAATAAATCTAGATCTAACAAAGATGAAAGGAAATGACGATTAATGCTAGGAAAGTTGTGATGTCACATAGTAATGGCGTAGAGGGAGGGCGAAAAGAACTGTAGAACCGCAAGCTGTCTTATTTTGCAAAATAAAGACGTTAACACTGATGTTTTCTCAAAAATAACACCGCTAACATGTTTTTGGCTACTAGAAGTTTAGTATTTTACAAGAAACAGCATAGGCTGTCTGTGATGTTGCACTACCCCTGTAATTAATTTGGGGATGGAGGGGGAACGTCTCTGGGTAATTTTTTAAAAATGATTACAGACAAGCAATGTTAAATGTCGAATTCGGCATCTTCATATCAAAGGAAAACAAACTGACTTTCTCAGATGGTTGCCATGCTGTCGTTTTGGATTTTGTCTCTGAATTGGGCATCACATCATTGAGACTGATTTTCTCTGTGAAATGTCATTGGAACTTTATGAAACAAGATCAATTTGTTATTAGTCACGTAATCTAAAAAGGCTGTAAATTTCAGCCCTTTGTATACAAAAAATGTTGTAAATGTTTGTAAATTTGCCATAGTGTTGAAACTTTCACATTTCACCTTTTTTTTTTTTTTCATAACAAAAATTTATTTTTCGCCAAAACTCACCAGCAGAAACGGTTTGCATGTATGAGATTTTTGGTCTTGTTGCGAAACCCGTGTATGCCAAGTTTGGTCAGCATCCTGTACAGAAATTAAACAAGCAGATAGAACAATAGTGACATAAAATCAAATGTTGAGGAAAAATAGATTTAAATTTTGTTTAAACAGAAAACTTGACACAACGAGTTTCTTATTTAACCTTCAACCGTAGCATTTTTCCAGATATTTGCCTTCTCTCCAGGATTTCTGTGTCTTTTTTGTTATAAAAGAGAATTTCAGTCTTTATAGGAGATGGACCTGGCATCAGGGCTCAAGATATTGCTGGAGGAGATCAGTGTTTTATGCATCTTTTACCTGTATCCAGTGAAATAGGGATGATGTACCATTGTATGTAACATCCAGAGGGAGCCAAATCTTGATTTGCAGGCTGTGTCATCTTGATGAATGGATCATGGGTCAAACACATTAGAATGGACTTATCCACTTGAATACTATTTCTGTATTCGAAAAAGGGAGAACTTGTAAAAGAAAACAAAAACCCATATTGAATGATATTCCGTTAAAATTTAGGGTATTAGAATGTTTGCAGGAGATATTTTTAAAAAAATCTCTTTTCTGTAAGAAATATAAACAAATTATTGATGGCATTTTTCAGTGGTTTACTTGGAATTATCCAAGAGGCTCTTGGTTAATGTGCCTAAACTGAAATCATTGTTCAATAGCATGTATGAGGAAATGCTTATCATTTGTTGCACTCTTGCATATTGTTATGGCAATGTTTATTTTAATTGTTTTTTTTTTTTTTTGTTTGTTTGTTTGTGCAGGAGACAATTGAGAAAAGATGTAGCAAGAGTGAAAACTAAGAAAGACAAACCCAAGCACACCAAAGCTACAGTTACACCACTTATCAGAGGGATCTTTGATTCCATTTTTCAAGGGCAGATAGATGAGGAAACAAGTAAAACTAAAAGACAGCGTTGTGGCATCTGCGAGGTAAGTCATATATTAACTCTTCAACTGCGTGTTCCATGTTTATATGACAGGTAAAGCGAGTCCTTGCATGCGATGCCCATGTTTATCCATGGGGGTTTCTCACTGCGCTATGATATTTCTCGCCATGTCACTTGAACTTGGGCTTTATCAACCTCAGTTTTGTCAAATTATCACCATAATAATCAGAAACTCCTTCACAAGGTAAAGGAAACTACCTAGAAGATCTAGAATCTAATAGAACAGTGAGAAATTCATGCCAAAAGATGAAATCCTCTTCAACGGAAGAGAAGAACAGAAATTGAAGGCCACATGGCCCACTCAAGTCCTCTCAAGTGGTCAGAACTACAATCAAAAGAAACTTACATATGTATGAAGCAAGAGAGTATCAAATACATGCAGTCTCTTTGTTTATTTCCGATTTTTGTGAAACAGTCTGACATCGATATAGATCGATTCAATAAACTTTTCCTTCCAACTTTTTCGTGAAAACAAGTTGGCATCTGTTATATTCATCTGGAAAAAAAGGGGGAATAACCAAGCCATTATCTATTGAATCCAATTTATTTACTTGATAAAATTGATTTCATGGATCCAGTCAATTCACTTTGCAAATGGACATGTTTGCCTTACGGATACCTGAGCAATATACGTGTATCTGATACCAGACAACAACAAATGCCAGATTTCATAGCTTTTCCCTCCTTACAATTTGATTGTACAGGGCATCTTAAAAAATTGTTCTCTTCTCTCAGTAGTTAGTGGTTGCAAAATAGTGCCTCATCAAGCTGAGAGAAGCATTTGTGCAAAACATTATAGAGCTATTCATTTGTCTTCTCTGTAAAACTCTAGATGCTTGGTGTAGTCTTTGCACTGAGCCATGGATATGTCTGGAATTTGATATATGATCTTGAGATTGCTATGCTATGTGTGTGATATGCAGGTGTGCCAACAACCAGACTGTGGCAAATGTGCAGCTTGCCGGGACATGACCAAATTTGGGGGTACAGGACGAGCAAAGCAAGCATGTAAGGAGAGACGGTAAGGAAGAGAAGAGCAAATTATTTTGTTCAGTACATTTGTGACCATTCAGCTTGTGGAATGAAAGATGGAATGGGAATTTCGAATGTTATATTGGTGATTAGAATGTCATGAGAAAAAAACAACAAAAACATTGGCTGGACCACAACTAGTAGAGCATTTATTATGTACTGTGTGTATGGATATGGGTAAATTTAAGGTATTTTCTGTTATAATATCTTCTAACAGTACCATTGGTCTTCATCCTCATTGTCATAAGATGATTATGTCCCATGTAGCAAAATTTCATATGTAAACTAGCAGCCTTCATAAAATACTCAACATTAACTTGTTATGTATAAACTGGTTTCTCTTATAAAATAGTTATCATGAATATTTGGTACTAAATTTTCATGAGTAGTAAAAAAAGAGAAACAGTTGAATGATGATCTCTGGGATAATTCACAGTTCTTTATAAGAGCATATTTTTTTTCACTACAGCTAATTAAGTTGAAACGTTAGTAATGAACAATAAAAGAATAAAGAATTTTTTGATAACATAAAAGCAGGAGCTTATATTCTGTTGCTGCCATTAACTGCTTTTAGATGCCCCAACATGGCCATCAAGACTGCGGAAGAAGATGATGTGGAAGAGGAGACAGAAATAGATAAGGAAGTGGCTGAAAGCAGAGGTGCTGCCACAGTGGTTAAGCACAAGGCAGCCAGAAATGCCAAAACCAAAGTAGCTTGGATTGGTACCCCAATCAAGGAGGAAGGCAAAAGGAAATATTATGCCAGGGCTAGAATCAATGACTTTGAGGTAAGGTTTCCTGATATATATCTATAAATTTGTTAGTGTTCTGAAATATACACTTTGTTTCATTTTCAAAGCTGGGGGTGAACTGGTAATTGATCTCCTAGAGCATGAAAGAATCAAGACATTCGGGCATGGCTGTTTAGAATGATGTATGGCGACTTGTTTCAAAGAAGACATAATGGTTGATAACAAGGTTTGTAGATCTAATGAATTCTTTGTAGAAGTTATAGTGTTGTTATGCCAGATTATGTATGCAAATCCAATCAGAACAATACATTTTTTTTTTTTTAAAGCGATTTAGTTTGAAATGGTTTTTGTGTATGGACTAGGTGGATTTTTTTTTTCTTCTTTTGTTCATGTTGAAAAAGATAAAGAAATGGCACAAAATCAGCAAAATTTGTGGTTAAAATTGAAACAGATGTTTTCAGAGGAACCAGAATTCCCATTATTGTAAAAGCCTTTTAAAAAGTTTCATGGATGAATTGTGGGCATGGTGAAATTGTCAAAGAGCAAATTAATGATATATATTAGGCGGGCAGAAAAATCTATATTGATGTTTCATCACTTGGTGCAGAATGAATGAACAATCATCAGGATACTTTTGTTTTTTCTATGTCAGTGTAAGAGCATGGTCAGGGTTGTGAGAGCATTTTCATATTTTATATTTAAAATTTCTGTGCATAGATATATCTTTTCTTGATCTTTAAATGAGCAAAAGATTCAGGAAATATTTGTCTAGCCTGTTGTGGAAATAAGCAGTCTTGCAAGTGATATCAATTTTGCATTTTGTAATGAAGTTTATAAATGTCTTATGACACATCTCATATTATCAATGCATATCCTAAATTTTTATTGCAATCACGTTTTTTTAGAATTAAGAGCCAATGAATATGTTTTGCCAATTTTTAGGTAATATGATCGATGTCACAGAGTCATATCCTCCTTGTGTTTTTAACACTTACGACAAATCCTGTGCATTTATGGGAAGGACGTCTGCTCGCCAGAACGGTTCCTGTGTATATGTGGGAAGAACAAAAAAATTCACTGTGATTGTGTTAGCATACATATATGGGAAACGACAGGCAGTCAACTGAGCTTCTTTGTGAGACCTGTGAAAAGTTTCATGCTGATAGCCTCGTAAGGTTTTAAATTACATGTCACAAGGAAAGTCTGTCCGGGAACAGGAAAATCATTCAAAAAGTGTATCTTGGAGAACTGACCACACAAAACTAAACTAGGCAGAGATTGCAAGGTCTGTTATGACAGAGCAGTTAGTGCTCCTCGAAAGAGAAAGTGGGCTAAAGAAACAGCATATCAGTGACACCTCTGCCACATTCTCCTTTGTTTGGAGCCTTGTTTCATTTTTTCACTCCACACATAATTATATTGCTGAATAAACATTCACTCTCAACTCTCAGACAGAAATAAAGACACAGGAACTGTATTTTTTCTTTAGGTAAATGACTTTATTGCATACTCTACAAAGACTGTGTCACATCTGGCACTTTTTTCTTTTTTTTTTCAAAAACCATGACCTATTTCCAAAGTCATTAAAAATTAACTACCAAAGATAAAGGCTTGCTAACAGTTTTTTTTTAAGCAGTTCAAATATATACTTGTGTGTGTTTATAACATTGAGAAGATTGAATGAATAGTTTTGTCTGTGTGATTTTCTGAAAATGATCCAAAAATTCAGCCTTGAGTGTATGTTGGCCCAAAAAGACCTCAGGCTCATGCAAGTTAATCCATGTAATTTGCAAGCTATTACCATTGGGTTCATTGCTGGTAATGATAATGTTGAATGTCTAAGGGATCTGCTAGTTATTGTTCACCAAAGAACTGCAGATAATGGCTAGATGTGTGCTGGTCATTCAAGAGAGGGAATTGGGCCTATTGTTCACTCAGCATGTCAGCTCAGACTTTTGAGATTATTTTATGACAGTTGCTTAAAAGGAATAATGACACCATCAAATAACAACTACCATGTTCACTTGTCATTTTGTTTTAGTAGGTTAGAAAATTAAAAATTAATATTTGGTACATTAGAGAAATACATATTCTTGGAATTACATGCCTGTGTTCTACTCATCTTAGTTTTTTTTTTTTTTTTCTTTTTGTAATCCTTCAACCTGTCCTCAGATTACCAAGGGCGACTGTGTGTCCATCCCCCCTGCAGATCCCTCCAAACCCTTCTACATTGCCCAGATCCAGTATCTGTTTGAGGACAGTGAGGGTAAGCAAGCTCATGTCCAGTGGTATTACCGAGGGTGTGAGACAGTCCTGGGAGAGGCCTCAGACCCACTGGAGCTGTTTGATGTTGATGAATGTGATGACAGTGAACTCCGAGCAGTACACAGTAAAGTACAGGTATAAATATTTTGTTTGATAACCTTTTTTTTTTTTTTTTTGTACTAAAATTCAGCTACATCTAAGCATTATATATACTCTTTCCTGTGTGATTACTACTTAACCTGAATCTGAGACTGATCATTTAGCTGTAATTGACATATTTTGCTTTGTTGGATCCCTCAGAAAAAAGAATTACCGCATACTGCATCATTTGGCTGCAAAATGATTTCCAAATTTTTATCAATGGTTTCTGAGTGAGAGACATTCCCTATCCAAGACTGTAAACATCTGGCATGGTCTTATGTCCTTAATAAAATGGATTATGTATTGTGTTGTTCTAGAGCACATTGAACAGCTCAGAAACTGGTCCATATCTCTGCCACATTTATACCCAATACATTAAGATCGTTGTATTTATCAAATACTATTCATCTTCGTGAGAAATGCATAAGAAGGGGGGGGCAACTAAATGGGAAACTAGATCAATACGATTTCTGTTTTCTCATTTGCTAAGGTTATTTTCAAAAGTCCTCCCACTGACTGGAACATGAAAGGTGGTATTGACAACCCTGATGAAGACAACGTAATAAAAGAAGATGATGGGAAGACCTACTTTTATCAGAAATTCTACGATCCAACCCATGGCCGCTTTGAGGATCTGCCAAAGTTGGAAGTGAATGAGTCTGGCTTAGAGACTGGCCACTGTATCAGCTGTGAGAGGCTGGAGGTGAAGAGAAAAGTGGAAGAGCTGGCACTGGGAGAAACAACGAATGTAAGGAGAAGATTTAATTCCTGTTTCATACAGTTGAGGCAGCGTTTCTTGGGTCTGTTTTGTTCTAATTTGTGATATTTTTGTCTGTATTTATGTGAGTGTATATATATTTTGTGTACTAGGCCTGTATATAATTGGTAATGGTAACTGGACACAACAGCAGTCATGGGGTTACAATAGACTAAATGATGGCCGAAGCTTTGGTTATGTCAGTTACTGAGAAACCATGAACGAACGTTCATGTCAGAAGCATTGCTTGATAATTGCTGACAAATTGCATATCTGTTTTCCCTCTACATCTTTTTTATTTTACTGCTACCATCAGACACCAGTTTTGTAGCCTAAATCTAGGGAACATTTTTTCAGTTTTCTCACCCTGCTCAACTCAGCAGCTGAACTTGATCTAGGCCTAGAAATTTCAAACTTATAACATGGATACCATGTCTCATTCTTTTCTCTCCTCTTCAGTAAATCCTTGGATGACCACTGTTGC
>JBCAUA010132863.1:18396-39138 GCA_038406235.1 Peronia verruculata
GGGGGGGGGGCGGGGGATAGTGAGAAAACTGTATTTTGCCACCAAGATCATCACCTTTGTTGCCGTCATCATCATTTTAATCATAAAAATGAACTCATCATGGGCAACCACATTTTCTAGTGTGAACACAGAAGCACTTGATTGAATGGGTGACCCATATTTCTATGTGGACGTGGCATTAAGAGCAGGAGACTTTGTGGTGCTCGGCACACTTTTGAGCAATATGGCTTGGAGTTCTTGCATTTAAAAAAAACATTTTGTTTTCCACACCCTGCCAGGTGTCGAAATTCAGTGTTTGCTATCTTGTTACAAAATGGCGATTTGTAAAATGATAGTCACTTTTTTTTTTTCAAATCACAATTTTCATTTTTGTAGGTTATAAGGTAATATTTCCTATCAAATGGCTTTAGGGTTCAATGCCAGTTAATTTGTGAAGTCAGATTTGTGAAATTTTGAGTTTGACATTCCACACTTTTCTTAACCTAAGTCCTCAGTAATTTACTAAGGTCATAATTGTTTAAAGGTGATATCACACATGACAAAAAAAAATTAATTTAACCTCTTGGATGACTTTTCATTGGTGGTCATGGAGTCAAATAATCAATTAGTCTTTGGTTACAGAATTTGTTAATAATGCACATTCTAATGTAAAGTGTGTCTCATCAATTCTGAAGGGAAATTTTCTTTTCCACACAATATAAAGGTTATCTTATCTCATCTCATATCGTCTCATCCTATCTTGTCTTGAGCAACTTTGATTCCTCAGCTTCAGTGGCATTTCTACTTGGAGATGAGGATTGGTCTTCTGTCCAGTGGTTTCTTTACAATGAGATTTTCAGTTTATATGGCATAAAATAATGAGAATGTCGGCAAGGTGTTCATATGTCTATATGTGAGTGGATTTTTTTCCTTTGAAGTGATCTGTTCTGTTTTATCATGGATGCAGTTTTGTTCTCACTTGGTTGAATGAATCATTAAGTCAGTTTCACAGATTTGTTTCAGTGTTATTGATAGTTTTTTTTGTTTTTTTTTTTCAGTTTTCACTGACACTTTTGCTTTCTTGTCCTGTAGGGAGAAGGTGGCTCACCAAACTATCTTTACTACTCATCGGTGAGGAAAAACGGACAAGACTATCACATTGGAGACTGTTGTTACATTGATCCCACTGCCTATGACTACAAGATTGTGCATGAGAAGGTCAACAATGCCAAGAAGTCTTCATCAAAGGTGAGATGATCAGAGCTTTTTTGTCAAAGTTACTAGTGAATTTTTAATCTAGGTTGTTACAGAGAATTTTATGTAAGCAGGGATGTCAATTTGCCTAATTTAGTAGAAATTGGTACTTTTTGGCTGTCAGTAATTTCTCTTTTGGCCCCTGATCTGGTATTATTATTATGTGTTGCTGACGAATATCAGGGATGTCAATTTTCCTACTTTAGTAGGATATCCTACTTTTGGCTGTCATTAATTTCTCTGTTAGCCCCAGATCCGGTATTATTTACCGTGAAGTGCTTCGGTTTTGTGTGTTGCTGAAGAATAGCAATATTTGATAAAGAGATGTCTGCCACTGTTAGAATAAATTAATAGTTTGGGGGGGGGGGGGGTTCAGTTGAGAGGAATGTGACTAAAAGAATCCAAGTTTCTTCTTAGAAACATTCCTGATTTGTTGAAAAGAGATGTATTTATATGGTTGTGGCAACTCACAGGAAATGGAACAGAAAATGTTTCAGTACATGTTCGATTTAGACTTTGATATGTTGTTACTACAATGTTATTCTGTGAAGATAGTGAGGAGGCAAAATGTATTTTTGTATTTTGACAAGGGTATATCTGTTATTCCATTTTGTACTTTCTTTATTCCATTTTGTACTTTCTCCTTGCAATGGGAAAAATTTTCTCATGGACTGAGAAGGGTATTGAAGTTTGGGGTTTATTTTTTTTTTCAATGAGATAATGATTGTGGATGGTAAGTAACTGCTAAGGTTGTAGTAAATCATTAATTTGTAGTGTATCTTGTGGCTCTATGTTAGTTTGATGAGGACATCTACCCAGAAGCCTATCGCAAGTCTGTCTATGTGAAAGGGTCCAATGAGAAATGTCCCGAGCCATTCCGAGTGGCTCGCATTGTACAGATATACACAAAGAAGACAGCAGGCAAACAGCAGGCCGCAGGACCAGATCTGACAGATATCAAGCTCAAAATAAATAAATTCTACAGGTTTGTTTTACTTCTTTCTGAACTCTGTCCCAGAACGTTTTCTCCAAATTATTTCTCACTTTATCACTGTTCTTCTTTCATTCTCTCTGTTTTTGACATTCAGTTTTTTCTTTCCACTGCTTTTTTTTTTTTCTTTTCTGAGATAACTTCCCGCTAGAGATTGAAAAGCGAAACATATACCATAATCTGAGGCAGGATGGGTTGAAAAGGGAGGTGTGTGGTTAGTTGACATTTATTCTGTCAACCAATCATTTTAATTTTTTTCTGTTAAATCTATAATAGAAAGGAACTGAAACACCATCCATTTTCAATGACAAAAACCCTGGATATACAGTTTGAAGATACAAAGAAACAGGAAAATTTCAATTGTGAAACCATTTATATATCAAGAACTTATTACGTAAACAATATATCTCATAAAAGATTGGGAGAGCTATTTCTTATGTTTGCAACAACATGACATGATCTGTACATTAACCGTTGTCTTGTTGTTATCCAGGATAGAGAACACACACAAAGGACCCCAGGCAGTCTACCATTCAGATCTCAATAAACTGTTCTGGAGTGATGAAGAGGCCACAGTTGATTTCTCAGAAGTGTGTGGTAAATGCACCGTTGTTTACCAAGAGAACATTGTGGGAGATGTGGATAACTTCTTCCTGGCTGGCAACAACCGCTTTTATTTCTCTGAGTCGTACAGCGCAAATACTCGCCAGTTTGAGGACCCGCCAGCAAAGGCCAGATTGATGGGCAGTAAAGGGAAGGTAAAGTTGAACTTTTTGCCTGGTCTGTAGAAATTTATAATGGTGTACTTGTAGAAAAACACAGCATCAACTTGTACTATACTGAAAATAGACTTCTCCTTTAATGTCTTGCGAATCATATGAGCTCAACAAAATGTCTTGAAAGCTGTGTGTGTTATTCCTGTTTATCCATGGCAAAAGTAGCAAACAAATATCTCTCTTTAATGCAAGCATACATACTGATTTGTTAACATTTTCATTCAAATCTTAGAATAAGCACCAAAAACCTTCATTTTAACAAAGAGAAAAGAGAAATCTGAGGAGTAAATAATCTGTAAGGAAGTTGTTTCGTTATGAGTTTTCTTTGAATTTTGCTGTTTATTTACAAAGATATTTATGCTATCTGGAAAGCAATATAAATGGGCTCTTTTCTTTTTCTTTCTTTCTTTTAGTATGCCCACACTTTTTTTTCTTCTTTCAGTGTGTTAACCCCCCCGTTTATTTGTGTTGTTCACCTTTCCAAATAATCCATAGTCTATCTTAGTTTTCATTAATTGCTAATTTCTAGTCTGCTTCATAGAGATGTGTTTTTGAAAAAAGCTCGGAGTGCTCGAAGAAAATGCTTGACATATGGAAGTTAGCTCAGATTGATATATGGAGTATCTTGTTCCAGGGCAAAGGCAAAGGAAAAGGAAAAGGCAAAGGAAAGTCAAGTACCAGAGAGGAACCAGAAAATGAAGGAGTTGTTGATGCCACAGTGGAGGTTCACAGATTGCGGACTTTGGATGTTTTTGCTGGTTGTGGTGGTAAGTATTTGTTATTTGTAGTTGCTGTGAGAGAGAAAAAAATGAACACGGAGCCATATACATGGCTTGCTGGCTGTAAAACTGCAACATACATTAATTTTTACAGTCTTATTTGACTGACCAGTGAAGTTGGACACATAGCCTTATATTCAGAAGAGGTGAAGAGAAAGGTTTGCAGGTCATCACAAGAGAATAAGTCATAGGATTTTCACTTTGTTGTAATTCAGCTTGAAATAAGGTAGTGTTTCATTATAGAAAAAGCAGAGATTTACTATTGCTGTAGACACCAAATTTGACAAGTTTTAGCTTGTAATGTCACTTTTGTGGGATTTGCAGTGACAGCATTTTCATGATACTTATTGCAGCATTTACCCCTGTTGTACAAGGCAGCAATTTTATGTCTTTGCATTCTGTACTGTCAGTAGGTGGTTAAAATAAGGACATATTTCAAAAACAAAATTGAAAATTTTGATACACAGCATCCAATTTTATTGCCCGTTCAGTCTTAGGCATCTGTATTAAACAAATCTCACGCAGTCAGGTTGATGGTTTGGTCTAAGATTCTGCCAAGAGCCAATAGGAAAAGTGATGTATAGCAGAGTTTTACTCTGGACCATTAAACTGTGCTTGAAATGAAATTTATCATGTCTTTTTCATCTGTCTTTAATGCTTTTTTGTGTTGTCAGTCAGTGGGGTTTGCATTTTCTTTCCCACCATGTTCCTGTCAGTGTGTTGTTTGCTCTTCATATTATGAACTTTCTGAGAGGATGTTCAGAAGAAACTTCTGGAATTTCCACTGGAAGAATTTTATTTATGACTAGATAACTAGTTTTTCAGTCAGAACAAATTTAGCTCTTGAGAAGTTACATGTTGTATTTCAATATGCTTCACTGTTTGTATATTTACTGTTTTGTATTGCATAGGAGCAGTTTGACTACTTTCAGTTTGTATTAGACCATGTATTTGTGGAACTTGTATGTACAGTCTTTCATCTTTGAATAGGAGGACTGTTTACCTTTTTATGAGTGGATTTAGTGTCCTGTGTTTGAAAATTGCAATGTTAAAACAGATGTTTCTTTGATATCAGATTTTATTGTTCTCTCACGATTTCACAGGTTTATCTGAGGGTTTCCACCAAGCTGGGATGTCTGAGTGTTGCTGGGCCATTGAGAAAGAGGAGCCAGCAGCCCAAGCTTTCCGCCTGAACAATCCTAAGTGCACAGTGTTCACAGATGACTGTAACTTGCTGCTCCAGAAAGTCATGATGGGGGAGATGACAGATGAACTGGGGCAAAAATTGCCACAGAAAGGTGAAGAATTAGATCATTTTTGAGTGCTTGAACCATTGACATTAGTGAAATTACTTCTGAGAATCCACTTTCATGGATCAGAATCAATTGATTCTAGTTAAATTTCCATTAGAATTTTGATTTCTAGGTTGTTGACATTTTTTTTTTATTTGATTGCAAAATCCCTCACAAACAAACAGACAGAAAGAAAAGAAAACAACAAATTAGAAAAATGCAACTTGATTATTTAAAGAATACAGTTGTTCATGTAGATTTAGATGGTTGGAGAAAAAGATAATCATTATTTTGATCAACCAAAAATGTAACATCTTGTATCTAAAAGAACAACTTTTATTTTACTTACTGAAATGGCCCACAATAACGAATAAGACAGAAAAATAGAAATATGGCCCCATAGGATGACTTGAAAAAAAAAAAATTCTCATTTATAACATCATCCAGGTGATGTTGAGCTGCTGTGTGGAGGCCCCCCTTGCCAAGGTTTCAGTGGGATGAATCGTTTCAACTCCAGAGAATATTCCAAATTCAAAAACTCTCTCATCGCTTCCTACCTCAGCTACTGTGACTATTACAGGCCCAGATTTTTTGTCCTGGAGAATGTGCGCAATTTCGTTTCCTTCAAGAACAGCATGGTACTTAAGCTGGCTCTGCGCAGCCTGCTTAGGATGGGATATCAGTGTACTTTTGGTGTACTCCAGGTAAGGAGGAAGTGAAGTTCAGAAAATGATCTCACAGATCCAAACACATTGTGATCATTTTGTAATTTCATCTAAAAAAAAATCATGACATTCTGCACAAAGATTAGATGTTTTTCTAGAGAATTATTTGCTTTCAATTTTTGTTTGTTTTTTAGCAGCTTGTTTTATTTTTGGATTCAGTGTCCTGTTGACAGTGGAAAGTATTGTCTTAGCTATGGAAATTGAGAGAGAGTTGTTGACTTTATTCTCATTGAGATCATATTTTTTTAATATCATTTGCAGCATCCTTACAGTGTTACATATTACATTCTTCAATGTGTCTCGAAACTTCATGAGCTCATCATTGAGAAAGCTTTTAAAAACGAGATTTATTGTTGAAAGTCTTCAAATTTGAGCCTGAGATATATCAACCCATGTCATCCCTTGACATTGTTTGAGTCTTTTTTTTTTTTTTTTTTTTAAATTTTTATTCTATAGTTATGTGAGCTGTTCATGAAATGACCAGGGAAGTAATAATTTTGTTGTTGGAAAAGATCTGAAGTTTTTACTCACCTATAAGTAGCTCTAGAAGAATATATGAGTATTACATGGCAAGTCTGACCTGAACCAAAACTCTAGTCATAACCCTAATCCAAAGCCTAGGCCAAATCGTAAGTGGGGATTGGTTTGCTGTTAAAAACACTTTCATTTTAAAAAAAAAAAATAATAATAATAATAATAAAGAAAATAAATTTATGGCATGTGCCAGAAAAGATCAACATTGTTTTCAAATTGAGATTTGACCCCTTCACCGCTTTGCCACAAACACTTCCAGGGTACTCAGTATCCTAAAACTGCCATGTGCCAGAACTATTTAGGCCATTGATGCAGGGACTTTTTTTACATACTGCTGGAGACAATCAGTAGAAAACTTTTCTCTTTTGTTCCCCAAATGTTAACTTGATTGTTTTAAGGTGTTTGTTTTTTAATTCAAGCGTGGAATTTTTATTGATAGTGAATTTGGTTGCTGAGCTTCTTTTTTCTTGGTGATTTTTTATATTTTTTTCACGACATTGTCTGCAGAGATTAGCCTTGCCTAGAAATATCAGAAGCAAAAAAGGACAACAGCAGTTGACTTTGATTTGAATAATCAGACTTAGATCTAAATTTAGATGATTTGACAGTTGTGGGGAAGAGTATAAAAAGGAAGATTTTTTAATGGCCAACAAAGGAAATATTGAGCAAGATGTGGCTATAGATCTAGATGAACAGGATATAAAATGGGATGATTTCTTTTTAAACTCAGCTTCAATTAAGTGATTCATGTGATGAAAACAAACTTAGATCTAGATGTTGATATGGTCGTGCTTGAGAACTCATCAGTGGAAGTAAAAATGAAAGGTGGGAAAAGTCCAAGAACTAGGGCAAGAGACATAAGAAAGGCCTGGTGTAAGAGAGTGAATAAATATGATGGTGAAAGGGTTAACCATCTAAGGTCCAGTGTCTCATTAACAACACATAAAGAAGTTTTTTAAAAAAATATTTCCTTACTTTATTCCCTTGGTAGCTCTCTAAATCATATACATAGAATATGGGTTTAGAAATCCATTTGCTTTCATTATTTCAAGATGTGGAATGTTTCATTGCTTAGATGGTAAAGTTATCTCTTGTTTTTTTTTTTTGTGTGTTGGCGACCTCATTATCAACTCTCTCATGTTGAGAAGATTAGATTGACTGGATCATTTTTGTCTTGACGTTACCACAATGTTCTTTGCTGTATTTTTCACTGTCGCTTCCCCTCTGTAGGCTGGCAGCTATGGAGTGGCCCAGACTAGAAGACGGGCCATCATACTGGCAGCTGCCCCAGGGGAAAAGTTACCACTGTATCCGGAACCCATGCACACCTTTGCCCCTCGGGCTATGCAGTTATCTGTTATGGTAGATGACAAAAAGGTAAGATATGAAAGAGGGAATTGCAAACATAAGTAATGGTATGAATGGTGATGTTTGTGAGATTTTCGAGTTTGCTACTTGAGCCTTGGATAAAACCACCTTACAACTGCATATAGATATTAGTCTAACTCATTCTCCTCTTTGCTTTCTGGATGGTTAAGCAAATAGTTCCTCATTTATCAACTTCTAGTTCCTTCTTTACTTGCAGTTCCATTCATCTTCACTTGTTCTTGACTTTTTTTTTCACACATATGTAACTTTCATCATATCTTTTTGTGCCTTTACCCGGTATATTCTATCATGCCAACCTCATCCACGTTCTCTGCTAAATTCTATCTTGCCAACTCATCATCCAGGATTTTTTTTTTTTTTTTTCCCTTTCTTCCCAATCATATTTGATGCCTACATAGAAGTGGAACAAATGAATTGTCTGCTTTTTCTTCTTTTTTTTTCTTTTTTTCTTTCTTTCTTGCCCTCTTTTTATTTTCTCTCTCCCTCCCTCTCTCTCTCTCTTTTTTTTTTTTTTTTCTTTCATTCCTCGTTACTTTCTATCACCATTATTGATATGATTTCATCCCCAACACGTGTCACCAGTTCATATCCAACATTGAGAATATGAGTTCTACTCCCTATCGCACCATCACTGTCCGAGACGCCATGTCAGATCTACCAGAAATCAAGAATGGAGCTAAGGCCGAGGAAATCTCTTACAAAGGTAGAAAATGCTTTTAAAAAAAAAAAGTTTAATTCATACACATATCCTTGTTTAATCTTTCCATGCTCACAGCTACTGCCAGGGTTTAATGTATAGTTAAGAATGAGTCAGTTCCATGTTGCTTTGTTATACTGTTCAATGTTCAAATGTTGTTTCAATGTTGTTGACTGATCAGGGAAAGTATTAAAATCATTCTAAATATGCTGTGAACCAAGAGAGATCCTGCATGATTGGTGCTTTAGAGAAATTGAGAACAAATTCTGTATTTTTGTATGGTGTATGTGTGAAAGAGAGTGAGAGAAAAAAAGAATTTCAAATACTGCTGAGCTTCTATAAGAGCATCAATGTTTCCACAATAGTATGGAATTGAGTTTTGATTATCATCAGGTACTTCACATTTCTCCTTTACATGAGAGTCTTCAATGGCACATCTTGCTGTTCAGATGTAACCAGGAAAAGTACAGGGTGACATGTTTCTCATGTTGTCTTACATAAATAGATTGACATGCCTATTCTGTGTCCAACTTTCCAGGAGATCCCCAGACTCACTTTCAGAGGTTGATCCGTGGCAGTCAGCACCAGCCCATATTGAGGGACCACATCTGTAAGGAGATGAGTCCACTGGTGGCGGCCCGCATGATGCACATTCCACTGGTCCCTGGCTCAGACTGGCGAGACCTTCCCAATGTGGAGCTCAGGCTGTCTGATGGCACAAAGGCCAAGAAACTGTGAGTGCAATCTCTGATGTATGGTGTCCTACCATTTTGGTTCCCAACCTGTGGATAAAATTTTCCATCAGCCTAGTTTCTTCCTTTTCATAGACACATCTTATGATAGTTAATTCAAGAGAGGATTTAAAAAAAAAAAAAAAAAACATGTTCTTTCTTTCACCTTAAATATACTTCATGAATTTTTCATGAAGTAAAGATATCCCCCCTCTTCCCACTGAAATAATTTTGTCAAGGTTTTCTGTGATAAACATTTCAGTTAGAGATGGGGTAAAAAAAAAAAATTTTAAAATTGTTCATCCTTCTCTACTTGTTGAACCCACCATGTTTCTGGTAAAGGGAAGTAACTAAAATAATGAAAAACAGTTTCTGTATGATTAATCTTCACCACTTGATGGGGTTTGACAAATTCCAACTTAACCTTCTTATCTAGAGACTTGGTTCTCTTGGGTTTCTCAAGTTTGACGCAGTGCATGTAAGCTTTTTTTTTTTTTTTTTTGTAGGGCAAATTGAAACATTTGCTCACCATGGGATGTGCATTTTCCCCCATTCTGTACAATATGAGGTTTGCCATGACTGGTATTTAACAAGATACACTCCTCACACACGAAGTATGGTGTGATGTACCTCGTAACTTCTTAAGAAGGGAATAAATTTGTCCCCTTCCCTGAATTGTGTGGGGTTTGTCAATCCCCTACTCTTTGTAAATTCTTCTGTAATGCCAGAGGGCTCATAAGTTCATTTTGTTGTTTCTTCTGCAATGATGTCAGTAATTTTTATCGTTTAGAACAAATATCCATAATGGTTAATATAAATTTGTCTTCATAAATAAACTGGAGATGGCAGGTATATTTATCATCAGGATTATAATAGAAAGAGTATGGCAGTTAAAGAGTTAATGTGAAAGAATTCCGGTGCAGAACATATTGAATGTGTCTTTGTTTGAACTGGCTGTTTGATACTTCTACAGTTAAGTTGTTTGTTTATCTCCTATCAGAAAATATCCATACCCAGACAAGCGCAATGGTAAGGGTCCCAATGGCCAACGACGTGGGGTGTGCAGCTGTGCTGCTGGTCGTGCCTGTGATCCTATGGACCGGCAGTTCAACACTCTCATACCCTGGTGTCTGCCACATACTGGTAACCGGCACAACCATTGGGCCGGACTGTACGGCCGACTGGATTGGGATGGCTTTTTCAGCACCACAGTCACTAACCCAGAGCCTATGGGCAAGCAGGTGAGTGTTTTTCCCCATATGATCAACATTACAGAATTTTGTAACCTTTTGTGGTACTGTTTTGGTGGGAAATGTACACGAGTAAGGTAAATGGATCATAAATAGATGTGTCAATAAAGTGAACAAAAATAGTGGCAGCAATGTCTTTTGTCAGGAGAGCTGAACATTGAAGTTTGATTTAATTAGAAATTTCTTTATGCATGCACTTTGTAAACTGTTGAAATATTCTGAAAAGCTTACTGAACCAAACTGCAGATCACCATTACTAATTGTTTGGAAGTGAAAGGAAGAGAATTCTAGAATCACTGTCAGGTCTGAATGGCTTTGTTTTGATTTTGAAACAGTTTGTTTGATAATATTATTATTTTTTCCCCCTTTTTTTAAAATTGTGCCACTGTCCATGGTTTACTAATCCTCCTTCAAAGTCTGGAGGATTTCAACAAATCTTGGGTTGCAAAAATGTGGCAAATAGTGAACTCGCATGTTAAAGATGATGAAGACCGAACATGTTATGATGTTTTGTGCAGTGAGTGATATAATTTCTTAGCAGTTTTCTTAACAGGAATAACTCTCTCTTCCTCATATAAATATGGATTGATATGCTCTTTTCCTCATAAGGTCTTAAAACTTGGTATTTTGTGATAGTATTATGTAGTAATTACTTTAATTAGTCTGTACTTCCTCTGGGATGAATTGTGTATTGTTGCAACTACTCACAATGAATATAAATGTCTCACTGTTGACTGGCCAAGCAAATTCCTGACATGAGAAAATAAGTAGAGTCATATCCCCATGTTTTCGTCCTGTAAAATATGATTCAGCCTTCTCTTCACAGAGACTGGCTGCTTTGCATCAGGGATGACTTAAACCTAAAGTCTGCTTTGTATTTGAAAGGGCTATTTGATATAATGTTATCCAAAATTAAACATAAGACTACTGTGATTTCCAGGGCCGAGTCCTGCATCCAGAGCAGCACCGCGTGGTGAGTGTTAGGGAATGTGCAAGATCCCAGGGATTTCCTGATACCTACCGGTTCTTTGGCAACATCCTGGACAAGCACAGACAGGTCAGAGATTATGTCAACAAAGGCAGATATTTGCCTCAGGTCCTCCCATATTTAGTTTCTTGATAGACAATCAAGTCTCGTTAAAGTCAACCGTTTGGACTAAGAAAATAATAATTGTTGACTTAAAAAAGGTTGCCATGAGCAGTACAAATATATAAAGAATAATCCCCTCTTTCACCTCTGTCACACAGATCTTCTCAGGGGTTCAGTTTCACTGTCACATCTCTCTCTCTTTTTTTCTTCTCTCTCTCTCTTTTTTTCTCTCTCTCATGTCCCATAACCCACGCTTCCAGTCTTCCATGTCTCACCTCATGTCCATTATCAGGAATTCTCTTGTTTTTCCCATGTCCACTTTGCATGTGCATGTATTTTCAATATAACAATCCCATTCATGCATGTTACATGTACACATTTCTGTGCACTCTAGGAAGTGAGGCTGGCAGTGCGGTAGCACTACATAAAGTCTTCCATAAAGAAGTTCATATTTTTCTCTCAGGCTCTGCAGGTCCTTCCACTCATATCTATTTACCTATGTTGTCCTATTGTTTTCTGGTATTTCAGTTCATTTATTTTACCTGTATTTCTTAAAAAAAATAATAAAAAAAATTGATAATTCACGCATGGACATTTAACCTGTTCCCATAGATTGGTAATGCTGTGCCGCCACCGATGGGCCGGGCCATAGGATTGGAAATCAAGCAGAGTCTTCTGTGGAAACAGCAAAATGACAAGAAGGATGGCAAAGAACCAAAGCTGGAGGAAGCATCCAAGCCAGCTGCTCCTGAGGACAATTTGGTAAAGTCTGCAGTGAAAGAAGAACTGAACAAAGGACAAGGCAGTGGGAGCAAAACAGACAAGACAGAGCCACAAGAAGCTGCTGAAGAGAATCAGCCTGGGGGTTCATCAAGCTGCTCTTGAAGAGGGATTCTGATCTATCTTGAGATTTATTAGTGAATTGGATCTGTAGTGACTGATTTGCCAGGATCTTTGCCCCAAAAACCTGAGGCTGAGGGCTGCATGACTAACTGTATATACTATTTTTCTATCACTGATGTCACTCAGTATCAGCTGTTGAACATGAATGGCTGTTACAGTTTTGTACATGAAAATCATTTGGAAGATGGTTTTCTGAAGAAAAAAAAAACCACCCCTGCTTATGCATATTACGTCCAATCAGCTGATGGCACTTCCCTGTAAGAAATGAAGATAAATGACATCATGTTTGAGATGTGCAGACAGTTATTGGGAAGAAAAAAAGGGGCCAACTGCTCTTTGATAGATACATGATTGCACAGAAAACTGGTGAAATTGATGGAAAACTACTTTTTGAGTTCCTAGTTGTTTCTTAGACGAGATTTCACTGAATATAGAGCTTTTTATGTTTTTAGTATTCTTTTTTTAAATTTATTTTGTATGAAGTTTTAAAGTTGGCAAGATCAGAAAAGTTAGCTTGGAGAAAAATGGATTTAAAGTTTCACTAACAAATTTCAAGAAATTTTGGAGAGAAATATGTATGGAAAATATAGCATTATTCAATTTTTTTCCTCCCTTTGTTCTGTATTATATTTCCCACTTTTTCTTTTCTTACTTGTCTTTTATTCTCATGCTGGTGATTGATAGCAAATCAAAAATTGTTGTGTTTGAGATACTCGAGCATCACCTTTGTATGGATTATCAAAAAGCTAGGTTTTGAAGTTTTAAAATGAATATGGTTATATTTTGGCTTCTGGCAAAGTTTTAGAGTATTGAATTTGATTGCAATACAATTCCAGGTGGTTAACGCTGCTAGAGCTAACAGTCTTGTTTTGGAATTTTTTACTGGGTGATAAAAACAGCCCCAAAAAGATATTTAGAGGCAACATTTTGTAAAACACTTTAGGTGTAGAAACTCCATTTCCAACATGTAACCCCAATCTGATTATTATGCTTGTAACATCTTTTTATCCCCTTTTCAGACCAGCACATGGATAGTTGTATTAATTTGGCACTGTCTTCCTCTGTCCCTGCTGTGAGAGATATATAGATGAACATTGTATCATTCTTAATTCCTTGCACACAGAGTTAGAGTGACATGTGAAATTTTATCTCCTAAAAATTTGGTTGTTTTGAAAGACAGGATTACATTTACCTAAGACACCATCTGATTTTTAATTTAATACAAAAAAACATTTTTGTGGTTTTTATTACATAGCAGATTTCATTTTAGCTGGAAACAGTTTGATATTTAATTTTTAAATGTGTAAAATTAGAAATAAATTTATATTGTTCATATATTGTATTCAGGTGTAAATGTTGATTGGTATTTGGTCAGAAATGGGCCATATTGGGCTCTAATCCACCACTGTTGTTACTGTTCAGTGCAGAGATGCCATGCTGCCACTGTTTAATGGGTTTCTGCCATCAGTTATGTGTGCTTAAATGTTATTTTGTTTTGATAAAATAAGGGGTCCAAATTGGATTTTTGTGCTTTTCTCAGCTGGTGGGGAGGGGGGGGGGTGTCCTGACCTCTGTTATGACTTCCTTCTCCTCTGAATAGCATTTCTGGTAATGTTACTGGTTGTTGACCTTAGATTTACTGTGGTGCTCTAATATATGTCATGTTGGCCAGGTCTGTTGTATAATGTTAGAGCTTGTAATAGAGCTGGCTAGAGATTCACTGTATTATAAGGCTGTTGGCCACAGGTGTCCTGTCTGGCTCTAGTATACATTGTGCTGCTGGTCATAGATTCACTGTAGTATAAGGCTGTTGGCCACAGGTGTCTTGTCTGGCTCTAGTACATGGAATGCTGCTGGCTGTAGATATGCCATACAGTTTTAGTGTGTATAATACTGGTGGCCATCCATAGAAAGTGCTGTATCTTGCTATTCAGTGTTGTTTCATAAATGGTTTGGATATATATATATTACTTTACAGGTTATATATAACCAAGAGTAAGTAAACTCAATGAAAGTCACAGGCTAGCACCTGAATTTTGATGATTTTAAGGGGAGGGGTGGGTCCTGAGCGTGATTTTCAAAAGTTCTCAATTCAGGCTTTTTTAAGCATCATATTTGAATTCAGCTTGTCCAAATTTGAGGAGATAAAGTGTAAAAAAATAATCTGAATGGTTAGTTGCCATGGAAATGCCGCCATATTTAATATTAGGCCCCCAAAATTGCTAATTTTCAAAAGCCTATGGCTTCGGTATTTTTCACTGAAATCGTCTCAAATTTTGCACACATGTAGTATTACCTTACTTAAATAGAGTTAATATTGATTTGAAATTTGTACATGGCAAGATGGTACCGTTCTCATTTTTTAAGTCACTTCCGTAACATTTTCTCAAAAAGTAAACAAAATATTGCAAATCTGATACTTGTTATTGTTTTACACGTATACGTATGCAGGAAGATTCATGCCAATTTTCAAGAAAATCTGTTGGTAAATAAAAAAGCCTTATGTAAAAGTGTGCTAAAAAATTAGGTTTCGAGATAATGGCGTCCAAGGTTTTGACAAGTTTTTCTAGTAGTTCCATGTGACATAGTGTGTTCCTTTCACTTTAAAACTTTCCAGCTTGACAGGCAGGACCTCCCTCTTCAGCCTCCTTCTCTCACCTGGCTTTTTCTCTTGCTTCTGCACGCTTTTGTCTCCGTTGTTTGGCAGAATCCTTGGCCTCATACTCACTAGTTATCCTTCGCTTGTGTTCCCTTGCCTTTAGAAATTTTCTACCATATGGACCTATGTCAAATCCGAGTGTTTACTTGATGGTAGTGATGTCTCTTGGTCCTTGATTAAATTCAGCTGCCGCAGCAGTGACGGCAAACTGCACTCTTCTTAGGTTGTGGAATTTGGACTTCGTGCGCTTGGACCATACAGAATGTGAAAATGTTCACTGGGGTTTTGGGTTGTTTTCCTTTCACATTTCCTTAGCAGGTCATCCGCAGTGAGCCACCTGTAAATTGGCTCAAGATGCTTATGTAAAAGGTTATAATCAAGGGGTGTATGCACTCTCTTCTTGTGACCAATGGGGTATAGGTGTTCACCAATCGATCTCTTGAAGAAGCACCATGAGTCTGTACAATAATATAATAATAAACAGCTACTTACCTCTTCATCTGTATCAGTCCATCACATGCGAATGGCTTGTTCTGCACAATTTCTTGTTTTCCTGAGTCTTGGTATTATTGCAAAAAACTCAAAAGGAAGCGTATTTGTTTGAATTAGTTGGATGACAGCTCATACGATGTAACTATTATTGTCTATCAGCTGTGCTCATGTAACCTAGTTTTCAGCGGCACATGACCTATGACTGGATCCAATCATAGTGCTGCCGACTGCTCATGAGCCAATCACAGAGCCGAAAAAAAAAAACAAGGGCGAGATTACAGTATCCCAAATCTATGACAAAAATCGGGAATTACTATGTCATAGTAGCCGGCAGGCTTCATCTCTATGAGAGTCTATGCACTAACTGGTGGAAACAAAACAAGGGAGATCCAGCGTATGTACTAACTGTGGGCGACATGCACAGGAGGTCATCGATACCTGAGAAGTACTTTCAAACTTAGTGTAAAGGCCTCATAACTTCTGTTGAAAGTGACCATCAGAAGCGAATGTGAGTGATATTTTAGACCCCCCCCCTGTAGGAAAAGCTCAGTTTACACATGAAATAGGCTAGTATTAACCATATACATGGTAAAATTTGAAATAAAATGGTTCAGCTTGAAGAAAACAAAATAATGGGAAATTTGATATTTTTGGCCAAAATTTCGATTTCAGGACCCGCCCCTCCCCTTAAGAGTTTGAGCTACACCCCCATTTTAAACCATCTATTTACATTTTATGGAGTACATTGTCATGCTCTTTTTTCAAAGTAATGCCATCATCTTGAAGAGAGCAATTTTTGCATGTTTTTTTGTTTTTGACCATGTCTTATGAGATAACTATCTGAAACCTTTTATCTTTGAAGTGAAAGTGTGAAAAGACAGGAGTCCAGAATACAATGTACATAATTGGTAACAAACATTATTTACTGCTGTCATTTTTGCCTAGAAGTTATTTCTGGAATTTTCATACTTTGTTCATGATTCAAACATACTGTTGATTATACCCGCCTCCCAGTCCAAATAATGTGAAAGTGAAATCAGACCATTCTTTTTTCTTTCTTTCTCTCTCTTTTTCTTTTTTTTTTTCTTTCTTTCTCCCTCTCTCTCTTTTCTTTCTTCATCTTTCTCTTTCTTTCTTTTTTCTTTTTTCCTTCCTTCTTTCCTTTCAGCTAGTCTGTATGAGACAAGCATAAATTTCAAACATCTTGCATGAAAAATTAAGGGAGAGCTTTGTGAAATAAATATTACAGAAAGAAAATTTGTAAAGAACAAGTCATTACCTTATCTGATTGCAGCTGTTAGAATTTATAGACAAGAGACCTTGTTTATGAAGAATTTTCAGTGCTCTTTGATCTCAGAGTTATCAGCTGTATGTTACAAGACATATATGGTTTAGCTCTCATCGTTTTAATCAATGCTGGAAAAGTTTTTGATTTGAGTACAGTAGTTTTGAATGACAGTCCTGAAACAGAGGCAGTGTATTACTACTGTTTTGCAATGTTTCAAAGTCTTCATGTACTTAAGCTTATGTACATAACTTATCTCAGTTGAACTCATGTTGTGCCTGTTATTTGCTTCTGGGGAGTCAAGCTGTCTAACACAAAAAGTATCCACAGCACATTAATGCAAGCTACATTTGACAATCTCTACAAACAATACTTTGAAATGAACAAAAGCAAAAGAAGCATAAGTCTATCTTTTTCAGTTTATTTGTTATATTGTTCCAAAGAAGAGAAACATTGGCTGGCACACACATTTTTTTTTTGTATGTCAGTTCCCATTGTCTCCATCACAAAATATGATTTCAGGGATCTATATCAGCATTTTCTTAGTTCAGTACATCGCCAGAATCATTACTATATCCACCAGACATTTCGAATTGCCTTTTTCATTCCTCAGTGTTAGGATTTCTTTGCTAGCATACACAGTCTGAGTGGTTTAGTCTACATAAGGTAGTCTTAGTCTGTTGTAGAAATCTACTTCCTTCACAAGTGAGCCACTGAAACCAAACATTGGCATAAAGTAATCAGTGTGGTGATTACCATTTTGCTTGAGGTAAAATAAAAGCAAACAAAAATAAGGCTCTAAAACTAAATTCTTATCCCTGCAGGGGGTGCATTTACCCTGGCAGACAGTATAGCAAATATTGTGGGATTAGACTTGAGTTAGTTAATGACTCAGGCCCGAGTTAACTCTTGAAAAGATTGGTAACAATGGCTGTTGTCATTGCAAAGTGGATGTTCTTGAAATGCGTAATTTAAGGGGGAAAATCTTTCAAATTAATGAGTTCCTTGCATTAGGTTTATTTCAGTAAAGTAAATTTGGCAAATAATGATTTCCACATAGAAGTTCATGCGTTTTAGTGATCGTCACTGATACTTGAAGTTGAACCAATTGGCTGACTAATCAACGCTAGTTTTAATAGACGCTAGTAAATAAGGCAAGAGTGGACAAAGTTTTTGTATTGCTATATGAGCCAAATGATCTGAGTGATCTGAGCTTTCTCACAGTAGGACTTTTGAGTTTGTGCATCACCTTTTAGCCTCACCTTGACTCAATGAAGTAGATTACACAGCAAAGAAATGCAAACGAACATATGAAAAGTAAAAGTAAGAAAAAGTAAAAGTAACAGTACCATCCCTTGACCCCCAAGAGGGGAAATTGGCTTGGCCATTTCAGACCGCGTCGCCACAGTGAAGCACCCCTGTACATCCTCCGATATACATCAGGTACCTGTTTTACAGATGGGTGGGCTGAGTAAAATTTTGTGTTAAAAAGATTTAAAAACAAAAAAAAAACTGCTTTTTTTCCTACAGAAGTGCATGTATTGGATTGACTGATTGACACGGAACACTAGTCAGAGATATCAAACTTCTGACTTTAATCTGAATTCCGACTCTTTTGATCGTCGCCGACTCTCCTACCTTTGGCTGATCAACTGCAGACTTTCTCGGAGTTCACAAGGCAATTGTGGCTTTATAATAATTTTCAATGTGATGTAAGTCCTGCATGATAACAGTGAAATGGGAAGTACGATAGAATTTAGTACAAGCTTCGGACGAGAGTCAAACTATTGTTTGGCGGCTGCTTGAAGATCGAGATTGAAGTTCCTAGTGCTGAGTTCATCACACTTGACAAACCCTCTAGCCCACTTTCTTTCCTCTCTTCTTCTAGACCTATAAACATATCTTACTGTGTTTGACATAACATAGTTGTAATCATGCTGATGTGTCATTAAACCCCAACGCGCACACACTTGACAACCAAAATTCTTCTTTCGTGAAAAGTTTGACATCCCTGACTATTCAATATTCAGATAGTTATGTCGACTACCCCTGCCCTTGTGGCTTCAATTTAATGGCAAGGCTGATCTCAGATTGTTAAATAAAACTATATGTAATAGTAAATTTATTATAGAAATTGCTCGAGGTGGAGCGCAGCAAAAAAAAACCATGTGGAATCTTGTCTGAATTAACAGTAAATGGGTAGATGCTGATTATTAATTTAGGTTTCTTGGTGCATGGAACTGTTATTGTAGTAAACATCAGACACGTGGTCATTTAGAGTAGTTCTGTCACTGCAAGCTTAACATATTTATGTTTGTTTTTGTCCTTTTTGTCTTAATTGTATTAGTAAGAGGCAAAGCAATCCCACATTTTTGTAATAAACATAAGGGCATCTGAACTTCAGTCCTTACTTTTGTGTCATTGCACTTTGCCATTGCCATCAAACCAGAGAACTGATCAAACGCTTTTGCCATTTTATACACTTGCTCTTAGATTTTTTACTTCTATCATTTCATTTAGCATCATTTCCATGTCTAGAATGACACCCACTTTCATGGCTGAAAATTGTAAATAATGTGATTGATACAAAACTGTTCCTGGCAGTGGCCACACAGATGAAAGGCCACCCTTGTTCATCTTCATATTGCACTACTGCCCTTCATGTATTTTTTAAACGCATTTCATTCTGTCAACAAGCATGCACACATTTTTGTTGTTGTTGTTAAATTGCCTTTACTAGTACAGTAAATAGTAAATGTGTTGATCCTTGTTCCAAAGATCATGTTAATTGTTATGCATGTATTTCTACTGATTTGTTCCATACTAAAGTATGGACAATGAAAGCTGCACCAAGTGAAGCATCAGCCTTGGGGCACAGCAGATTTAATCAAACATTTACAACATTTCTCTGATCTTATCTGTGAATGTACACGGGGAGAAAAGCATTTAGAGAGAAATACATGTAATTGTTTATCAATACCTCTCTGTCTTTACTATTGAAAAGACATTTTATTGGAAAATATGTGTACATATACAAATCTGTTTATAATGTTATAGTTCATGTCCAATAAACTCTTGCAATTTGCATTAACCTGGATCTCTGTCTCAAATTTTTCCTTTTCCTTGTATTCACTATGTTTGTATTGTGAAAGTGCACACACACACACACCTTGGCTTTTGGATTTTACACATACCTCACTCAAATCTCACCGTCACACTGTTCTCTGCGTTTGCTGTTTTGGTTTGCTGAGAGGAGGATAGGATTTAGGAAGTGGAAGGGCAAGAGACTGTGCACAGAGGGTTCATTAATCACGAGCGTCAAGCATTATATGTGTCAAAGTGTTGAACAGGTAAACACATATTTCTTGTTAAACAATTGCTTATACTGTAAGCCTTTCTTCACCGCATATCTGGAGGGCTATCTTGGCAGAGACAGAAATACACCACCTCAGGATCATTTAATAGGTACACCTACGAAAAACAGAACATGAACATTTTTCACTAATAAATTTGGTACAGCCTCACTAACCCCGCATCTCAGTCCTGGAAGAAAACGGGATCTAAGGCAAACATTGATTATCACGCCAGTCTGAAAGTTTTCAAAATCCACATGTTGAAGGTCAAGTTCATGTATGCCACTTATTTTCATAGACTATTAAAAAGAAAGATGTCAGAGGTACAGAAAGGATGAGAATTACTTATTATTACATTGTATTTAGTTTACATAGTTCTTATTGCTGCTACAAGCGGCGGTCTCCCACATCCCACTCTACGTCCTTGGTGACCGTTTCTAAGGCGGATATCCAGTCGCGATCGGGAAGCGGTCCCCTAGGTGATCTTCCTTCTCCCAGGCGAAGCCGCTCCCGGGCTACACGTGGTAGCCGGAAACTACTCCTGCTATGCGGGGGGGGGGGGG
>JBCAUA010132864.1:0-22824 GCA_038406235.1 Peronia verruculata
TGTCTGTCTGTCTGTCTGTCTGTCTGTCTGTCTGTCTGTCTATCTATCTATCTATCTATCTGTCTGTCTGTCTGTCTCTCTGTCTGTCTGTCTGTCAGTCTGTCTGTCTGTCTGTCTGACTGTCTGTCTGTCTGTCCGTCTCTGTCTCTCTCTTTCTCTCCAGTGATTTGTTTTCTGTCCTTGGAAAATGGTCTTAGCAACATGGTCAGTGCAATTTCGGGTTTCCCTTCTTTCTACTCGATACCAAAGCATGTCCTGCATTATGCCATTTTTTTAAATTTGTATTTTAGTTGTGGTACAGTTATGCAAAAGGTCGAAGAAGTCGTCTTGTATCGCTGTGTCAGTGAAAATTTCAGGTGAACATACCTTTCCAATGTCTCAATGACAGAACATTGACAGACCTTGACCTTTTGGATCAGTGCCTCGACCACCGCATTTCTACACAACATTTCAAACTTTTAACACTAATTATTATGAGTGATTTGAAAAATGTGGATTGAAAGTGAAATATACAGTAATCATTGGCTATGGTAGTGTTGTCAAATGTTGGACATTGTGATGATTTGGAATGTTGTATAACAAGAGAAATATGAAACATCTTTTATTCTTTTGTTGTCTTGTGTTTATTTCGTTAGTGTCCTTTAAATTAGTTTTGATGTGTGTACGTGTGTGTGTGAGAGTATGTGTTGTGTGTGTGTGTGTGTGTGTGTGTGAATTTGTTTGTATGTGTATTTCAACTGTATTGATTTCATAGCAACATGAACGAAATGAATTATTGAATCGATACTGTTTGTTGTTATTGGAGACAGTTTGTATAAATATGAACTTAATTGTTTCTAAAAATGAGATGACAAGTATGTTTTTCATCGTTCTAATTTGTAATTGATCTCCATGAACCATAGTGAAAAGAATAGTCAAAGACGCTGTTTGTGTAACATTCTGTAAACTCATCAACTGCGAAAAAGAGGGTTAAGTTGTTGGGGTTTCTGGAAAACATTGTGCAGACACAAATCGCTTGAACTTCTTGTTGAACATAAAATAGACAAAGAAATTCAATGTGGAGCTGATGACCTCAGAAACGTTGACGATTGTATACGATAGCAGAAACAAATTCGCATAATGCTGTTGGACAGAGAACCCAGGCAGAAGACGTCCAGTGAGAGAAACGATGACCTGTGGAGTGTTGCAGATGACGTACACAGTGGACACTAGAACGACCTGTTGAATCGCTTTCTGATCCATTTGAGCGCTTTCTGACCTTTTCGTGGACTCTTTGTTAGGCTTCGTTTTTCTCCGAGTGTATCCACCTGGCTGTTCAGGTATTTGGCTCATAGAAGTGCGAAACTTAGCAGATGACTTCAGACCTATAGATATCGCAATCAGGCTGAGGATCACTAAGGTTTGACCAGAGAAAACTAACACCACTTTATTCATGATATCGTTGACGCCAATGACCAAAGGCCATCTGTCTTTGAAATAGAGAGCCAGTACCGTTGTATTAGCTGAAGATGTTGCTTTCAGTCCCGCTGAAACATAAAGCGGAATGTAACAAGCGATTTCAATGACGTAGATAAACAGAATGACGATGAGGTTTTTGTTTCTGGTGAAAACGCCTTTGATCTGAAACGGGAAAGCGACACAACATCCTCTCTGAACAGCTATGAAGGTGGTTGTCACTACAGAGATATCGTAACACATGCGATAATACTGTATCATAAGATACATTAATTCGGACAAGCGAATGTCATTGATCACATCTCTCATGTAACGACTGATAAACGACAAGGTTATGTTACTGGCCATCAACATAACAGTGCACAGGTCTGAATATGAAAGAGCAAAGAAACAAAGAGTCACCCCGTCGTGGAGACCAAGATTGAAAAAGGTCACCAGATTAATAATGTTACATACAATACCGACAGCACAAATGCTCAATTTGACAATAGCAACACCATGAACAATTTGTTTTGCCACCTCCGTGTTCAAGGGCACACTTGACAGGCTATAGACATCGGATATGTTTATTGGGGAAGCCATATTGTCCTCCTTTATGCTCCGACTGAAGTCTTAGAAAGTAATGTTCAATTTCTCCGTTTGTTAAGTTATTCAAACAATTAGAACTACTCTAGAGAGGCAGAGCCTGATGGACGTAAATGTTTCCAAAGGTTCAATATCCAGATAGACGTATCCCTGAACGTCCAACCGATTAATGAGATTTTGACTGTGTAGTTTTTTCACGCATAGAAAATAAAATAGTGCACTATAATGAACAAAGTCTATCAGTCTCCAACCAATCAGAGGTGTTCACAGAAAAAAGTTACATTTTTGTTACTTGAGCTTCAGTTTAATTTCACTTAAACCTATCAGTCTCTGCACAAAACCTCGTGTGATGAAATTACTATGACAAAGTAATGTGGAATTAACTAGAGATTTCTGTTGTTTTAATCAACTGTTTAAACCAACATTCTGTCCTAGGAACCGTCATGAAAATATAACAACAATCCCAAACTGTCTGTTTGACTTTACCTCAATTTTCTAACTTTTTTTTTTTTTTAATATTCCACCTTCAGATGTTGTAGGCAGATGAATAAAGAGAGCAGGATTTCCAGGAAATAAGAGACCAAATTTATGCCGCCCATTCCCCTCTCGTATCTATCTCAAAGCTCTTCGCTTGGATCAAGGATATGTGAAGAATACAGCATTAATTAAAAAGTTCTTCTGGTACATTTGCAAGGTAATTACAGATACATCAATCATTTTATAAAAATATAATAGAACTGTCAGACCGACAACTAGCAAAACAATTTAAGAAAAACAAATAACATAGAAATCTATAAGTTGATTGTGATGGTCTAACCAGGACATACAAAAAAAAATGGCTTTATTAGGCATATGCACGCTTCTCGATAGCCTTGTGATTTACAATGACTTTTACCATAATTATAAATGATCTAAAGTGTACACTTAGTCACACTTTCAACGGTCTAATGGGAGATCGTTTCGCAGATTATCTGCCTTTTCCAAAAGAGGGATTTTTCTAGAGGGAGATCATTTTGACCAGACTTTTACATCCTTTGCCAGACAAAAGATGTGTTGAACAAGTAGTGTAAAGAGAATAAAAAAATCCTTTTACTACTTGCCATTCAAACGACCGATCACCAAAATGATAAAAATATAACAATAAGAAGAAAACATTCTCTTTACATCATATATAAAAAAAAAAAAAAAAATTCACGGGGTCTGTTTTAAGCGAATGGCGCAAAAGTGATTTTTCACCCGCTCTTCACTGCTCGTTCAATCCCTCTTTTGTCTGGTAAAGGGAAGTAGTAGAACTGAGCACAACGATCTCCTATTATTTTAGCTACATCGTGTTGCAAATTCTCATTGTTTATATTTAAGCTGGAGGCACAGCCAAAGAGTATAGACTTGGATAAAAAGATTTCACCCAACGGTGCCGGCAGGTATGGCATTTTTTGTCCTCTCTCTCGGTCATTATTTTCTCAATCATGTTTTTAGTTGGGGGTATTATAAAATTAGTTCCCTACAAATTATGATTCTGGCCATTTCTATCACGCCCCAGTAACTGCAGAACTGCCACGATCGATTGTCGTACACCTCTAGAAGACAAATATCTCTGTTACAGATGAAAGGAACTATAATGCAGGCGTAATCAATGATTATTACGCCTAGTTGTCTTAATCAGAGAGAGAAAAAAAAAAAAAAGAATTCAAATATTTTAAATTGGAAAAATAATGGATAGCTTAAAACTAAGAAGTGTACCGGGAGTATAATTTGAGTTTTGAATATAAATTTGGGTAGGTCTCAAACAATTTCACACACGACATCGGCAGGTTTTACTTTTTAAATTATTTTATTAATATTTTTATTTTTTTACGCTGGGATGGGGGTGGGGTGAGGGTAATTGTTTAAAATTCTGTAAATATAGCTCAAGCCTTCAGGTGTCATGCCATGAAATTTTGCTCTCCGTCGGATTCAGTACCAGCTGTTTTGTCAAGCAATCATGCCGTCGCTGAACTTGTGTAATCAAAAATAGATTGAAAAAAAAAGAACAAAGAGATAGATCAAATGTTAATATCAGATGATATTCAATGTATCTGCGAATCAAGATCAAAATATAAAAGAAAGGATTGATTATGAAAGAAGCCACACCATCTGCTTCCTACTTTTTTATATGTTTGATAAGACGAAAAAGAAAATAGATATATCATTCAGTGATAATGAGTTTTGATGCGACAATACTGATGACTCACGATGTATTGCGAAGTAGATGCTCTTGCTGTCCCTTTGTAAACATTGTCTTGTCGACGAACGTTAAACAACTGTTCTCGCATGAGAGGAGGATTGCTATGCTAGATGTATAAACAGCACAGTCTTTTCTGAGCAAAGGCGGTCAGCTTCAGAGAGTAGCCGATATCGAATTTAGAGACACAGTTTAGAGACCTTTAGTGTTAGTACTGTGTATGGTCAACTATGACGCAGAACATTTTTACTTGTCCTCACAGATAGATGATTGTTAATGTTGCTTCAATAAGCTCTCCAGTGGCAGGAGACTTAACATTTCTTTACCCGATTGGTTTCCAGTTTCTTAAAAGTACTCAGCATTGGAAGAATAGAGAAAAGTAAAGAGGTGTACACCCATGCATTGTAGAAGGAAAGTGCCTTGACAGTTAGAGATTTCAAGAAATTGGAAGTTAATCGTTATTCTATTTCATGGCCTGTGTTGACAACTAAATCCTCATGCTTTTGAATATGAATGCACCATACCTTGTTTTTGGTGTCTGTTTTTCATGTAAGGGGATAAACGGTGTATTTGCTTGTTTGTTTTTCACGTTTTACAGAATATTCAGATCAATTGAATTTCATCCTTGAAAACATTATCGTGTAATCATTTAAGCCGATTTAAAACAATATAAGCCTAGTATATGATATGTTAGACAACCACGCACACGATAATCATATCATATTGCATTATATTATAACATAATACTTTAAAATATTTGTACACCAAGATTCAGGACGATTCGCTAGAAAATGGTGGAGACCCTTCACACACACACACACACACACAAACACACACACACATACACACACACACACGCACACACAAATATATTCGGTCTATCAAGGGATATGTTTGCCACTTAGCTTATCCTGGTTCAGTCACTTGTTCAACAAAGAATTCATGCAAAGATATGGCCGAACAGGTAACTGACTATACTAAAGTAGTCGGCTTTTCCATAAAAGTGCTCGCCAGGATGTACGGGAAAACAATATTGGAGTGTACTGGGCTAAAAATATATATACTTTTTTATTGGTTAAAAATGGGAAAGGTCACTTGGTGAAGAACACAACAATCAGTGAAATAAAAACATAACAAGTACAACTTAACAATAGACAGCGTAACCACTACGAAGCCAGTCACCAGAAGTGCCTACAGTCACCTCAATCACATTCTCACATGACGACCACGAACATCACAACCACTACAACCACTATAATATCATACATTGTCCCGAACATTACAATCACCACACTTTTATCAACTGGTAAAAACAACAGCATCTACCGTAAGCGCCAGAACCATCGAGATAAGCATTCCCACAATACCACCAACAGCCATTACAACAACCACAAAGACCATAATCAGGACATAATATAATTATGTCCTAAACACCAGTGACACATTTAGAATCTAGCTGAAGATTTACAGTGGTGCCAAATCTTTATTATGTGCATTGATGAGAGAGATATTGCGGTAAGAAAATATCAAAAAATTAACATTAAATCCCAATACAACAGCCATCTCTAACGTCGCCATCATGACGGCTATAGTTCTTTAGAAAATGTCTTAAAATTTAGGACGGGCTGTCTACCGGAGACTGAAATAATGTAAATCTCAATACACTAAGAGACACAGCAATATAAGAAACACGATATGTTAACAGCTGAATAAAGTTATACTCCTGGACAAGAAACAGGGTATTGCATTTTATGGAAAAGCTAGATTAATTAACCATTATTTTTATTATTGTTATTTGTTTGTTTGTTTGTTTGACTGCTTGAATTGAGGGTTTATATTTTTTATTTCAAATGTGTAAAAATAAAAAAGCAGGATACTTTTTTTAAGAAATAGAATTTGACAATATTGGAGATGACATATTTTGTATAACATTTGTACCAACACAATGCAGGCTTAAAGCGCTTTACAATCTATTTGACAAATTCAGTAGGGATATCGCTCATCTGAAGCGTACATGGTTGTTGCCTGCTCAAACTTTTATCGATTTGACAATACACATATTTCTTTTTTCTATTGTTGGCCTCGTATATAAAGCGATGTTGGGGACGTCCTGGTGGTGATTAAAAAGAAATTGTTATTGTCAATAATCCATTTTTCAGTTTCCCATCGAGTTCGACATGTTGTTTATATTAGAGGAAAACAGCGAAAATGAATCCGCTTTGCCAAACGGTTGCTATCTTGGATTTTTGGCGTCTCTAAAATGGCTATGTTTGAAATCTATCTTCTCCACCAATATATGAATGGAATCTAATGGAACCTAATCAATATGTTTTTTTGGCTTAATATGGATGCCACATCTGGTTAGAATCAGTTCAGAAATACAACAAAGTAAGTAGCAAAATAGTGACCAAAACACGTCTTATGAAAACCGCATCTAAAGTTATTTTGCAGGAAATGTTTACCTTTTTTTTCTTTGAGCCTCAGAATTATAAAGGATTTATGTTTTCTTTTTCTTTTAGCCTGAGAATTACAGCCTTTTTTCCTCATACTAACCCCTTTTTCATGGCTTCTCTCATCCGGTGCTTTTTTCCTAGCTGTCTGAGCATATCATTCCTTGAATTTTGCTCCGTATATTTCAGGATTCCCTCAGCCTCCTACTCTTCACTTTAATTTCCCTTTAATCTGGGTCGAACCAGGAAAGGTCTCTTAACTGTCTTCCCTGCATATAGATCTCCCGCCAGGTTCGGATTCGAACTCCTGTACTTCGTATGAAAAGTTTGACGACCGAACATAGACCTCCGATACCACGTTTATGTACATTACATGATTATGTCTCCCACTCTGCCTGCAAAGTTTCTCTGTGTATTGAAAATGATTCAGTTTTCTTCTATCTCCTACTTGGCGTTTTATTCCTTCTTATTTGAATGTATTGTCTGGAAGACAGCATTGGACCACTGAATGGACATTAACATATTTTTTTTTTTTTAAAGGCGAACGATTGCCCTGCCTTATATCACACATATCACAGATTTCTCAGTTTTGTTTATGACTCCTATTTTACACAGTCTTGCTGACAGGCGCAGGAAGGTCGTTTAGAGCACAACTCTGGCTACCTCTTCTACTCACCATTAAGACTACGATGTTGAGATATATCATAGTTAGTGTAGCAACCAGTTGAAAATCGTACAGAATTAAAGGGAAAAGAAGACACGCTTCACTCTTTTTTTTAACGAACATAAGCCAAAACAAAGAGACAGAGGGAGAGAAGGAAAGACAGGGACAGACAGACAGACAGACAGACAATATGGGAGCCCTTACGAGGCTCCATAAATCATCTAAAGGCGTTAAAGAGTACACTGGGAATCGTTTATACATTTTATTATTGTTATTGTTATTGCTATTGTTAGTGTTATTAATAGTATTACTATTATTGTTATTATCAACTTGATGGATACAAAAGCCAAGATGCATGTAAGAAATTGTTTGAATTGCCCAATTCAGAAAAACCTTTGTTGTAGGTACCTCAAGAAGGAAAAATGGCAAGCGATAATTATCTCTTAGAAGATTATTATTCATAGAATGAGGATAAGTGTCACAGAAGATGTTTTCAGAAATATTCTGCATTAAAAATCTCAATGACGGTTAGACATGGACAGAGACTTTCGGATCCAGGCTAATTGTACAAATACTTTGCATACAAGAATCTCTTGAATTTCTTGTTAAATTTAAGATATATGACGAAATTGATTGTCGCACTGATAGTCTCAAATAGGTTAACGATAATATAGATCAGCAGGTACAAATCCTCGTATTTCTGTTGGAGAGAAAATCCCGGCACAAGACGTCCAGTCAGAGAGACAATGACCTGTGGAGTGTTGCAAATAACGTACACACTAGACACCAGAATAACCTGATGAATAACTTTATGATCCAGTAAAGCAGTACTCGACTTCCCTTCTGAATTTTGGCCCTCGTCAATGTTCCTTCTCCCTTTAGTTTCTGGGTGCTCCGATGTTTTTCTCATTGTAGTACGAAACTTAACAGATGACTTTAGACCTAAAGATATGACAATCAGGCTGAGGACCACTAAGATCTGACCAGAGAAAACTAACACCACTCTGTTCATGACATCATTGACGCCCATGGCTGAATGCCATTCGTCTTTGAAATAGATAGTCAGTACCGTTGTGTTAGCTGAATTGGATGTCGCCGTCAGTCCGGCTGAGACATAAAGCGGAATGTAACAGGCGATTTCAAAGACGTAGATAAACAGAATGACAATGAGGTTTTTGTTTCTGGTGAAAACGCCTTTGAATTGAAACGGAAAAGCGACACAGCATCCTCTCTGCACAGCTATGAAGGTAGTTGTCACTACAGAAATATCGTAACACATGCGATAGTACCATACTATAAGATTCATTAGATCGGACAAGCGAAAGTCACTCATGACATCACTGATGTATTTACTGATAAATGACAAGATCTGAACAATTGCCATCAACATTACAGCACATAAATCTGAACAGGAGAGGGCACAGAAGCAAAGAGTCACTCCGTCTTGTAGACCCAGACTGGCGAAGGTCACCACATTGATGATGTTGCACACAATTCCGACAGTACAGACATACAAGATCATTCCTGCGAAGACACTGTTAATTTGGTTTGCCAGGCGTGTGCTCAAAATCTCGCTGCTTTCGCTATGGGCATAAGTTATGTTCATTGGCCAAGACATTTTGCCGCTAACTACCTCTCTTGGTTTGTTTAGTCTGTCCTGTTGTTGACTCGAACAGCTGTAGACAATCAGATCGGAGGTGAATGTAGAATTAAATAAGCATTGTAGTTTAGATATATTTTCTTGACTTGCTAATCATGTTTTATAAATCGTCCTCACGCAGGCTGATTGAGGCTTTTGACTATCTGATGATCCTTAAAACAAGGAAAATAATGTAGTAAATCGCAATTGTAATCCTCATAGTTGCAAGCGTCAACTTTATAAATGACCTCTGGCTTCATCTATTGTTCATAACTTTACATATTCCATACACAGAATAACATCTTACGTTATAAGATAAGTGTTCAGTGGAGGACTATACAAAATCAAGAAATAAAATTCATTGGCTTTCCAATGAGCTTTCCGAGCTTTCTTTACGAAAGGAGCGGTGGTTCACTTTTACAAATCTCTGTGAAGAGAACAAGTTCGTAAAAATTCTCTAGGAAATCGGCACACTAATTCACGGCATTCAGTATGTCTGGACATACATGTACCTCCAACTCTCGGTCTTATCAAATATTATGTACGCCGTAGACAAAATATGCTTTCAAATTGGACACATATTCAAAACCGCAAAACACGTGAATGTGTGTAATGATTTCATAACAATGATTACGACAGAAGGGCGCTGCCTCTCTCTGTTTTCATTTTGCACCCCTATCACACACACACACACACACACACACACACACACACACACACACACACACACACACACACACACACACACACACACACTCACATACACAAATGCAAAGACTGCCAGTTATACTGCAACCTCATAGAAGTCCAAAAACATGATCACAGACCTGCCTGAAAGAGTTCACACGGCAATGTCCTCTGCTATGAAAATGAACATCATGTGATATTGATTTTTACCCCCCAGTCATCATTATTTATACCACCTTTGATGTTGACAAGTTGGAGATGTTTTTATTGTTGCATTTCCCCAACACTTACAGGTACGCTTTTGGCGAGCTCTAACATACGCAGTAGTGAACAAAGAATTGTCACAACTGTTTGTCTTATCAAAGATGAAAAGTATGTTTTTAAAAAATAAAAATGAATATATCTGAAATAGATGCATGCTTTGAGAAGAAACAATAATGTATGTTATCAAAAGAATGACACATCTTTCTTGAATCCTAATGGTTTGATGCATTTTTTTTTTTTGTTCACACATTGCCAATGATTACCATGAACCATTGTCCTTGGACTGGAAAATCTAGTCCGGTTCTACATGAGTGTTAGGTCAAAATCAACAGGAAGCTCACACTTGTAGAGTACAAAAAAAAAAAATGATCTTGAAACAAAATGTGGGTTTGCCTTACATCGTCCTTCTCTGGGATTGTTTAAGATTATTGGACCAAACATACATTAAATTGCAGCCAATGTTATAGATCAAACGATAATAATGTTATATCCTTATGATTAGGTCTTTGGCAGCGAAATCCACACTGTTAATTTCTTCTCTCCTTTTGAGTCAAAGCAAATTGTTTTTCTAAGTTCAAAGCAAAAACAATCACGCTCTTAATTTTTTTTTCTTTCGGATTGACCTCAAAAAAGTACACAGAAAAGGAGGGCAAATGGAAATGAAAAAGAATAAAAATAAAAGGAAGAAGAAACAGAAAAATTATAAGACCTAGATGTGAAACACGAAATGGTTTCTCTGCTCGACTTTCAGATTAAAAGAATAATTCAAAATGTTGCGTTTTATCGGACAGCGGTATTACGTTCTATACACTTGTTTGATTCAACAGGCAAAAACATGTATTAGTCATTGACTATTAAATTCATATCAGCTTTGTTAGAAGACAACAGTGTTGATTTTAAAATTTGTAAAAATAGAGCTAGTAGCAGTCGAGTTGTGAACAACATCTATATGCAAAACATGAACATCAGACGTTAAAAATGATGGTTACCGTGATCAGATGTTATGTATGGAACTCAGAGATCGGCAGTGACGGCTTGGAACAAAGGATCTGGCAGATACAACCAATATGGAATGGGAAAAGAGTACACGGACAGTACAGATCTACAGTATGTATGGTGGTCACAATATTATTTTATTTTGATTGTTCTTAGTTCTTTTTTTTTTTTTCCTCAAAGAAGATTAGACAAGTACTGTGTTAGAAGATTAGACTAGTACTGTCAAATCTGTATACCGTTCACCGATGAGAGTGAATTGGGCACTGGTACGATACCAGAGCTCTAGTACAAAAATGAAATCTGTAGAGAAATTTTTAAAGATATCAATAGATGGTTTTTTTTATAGATAATCTATTTGGGTACAATACAGTGAATAAGAACTTTACTTTCATTTACTGCACTTGACAGGCTGAACTCAGCATTTGCATAGTTATGTTTTTATCCCTGGGAGACTTTTGAAATCTGTAGAGAAATGTTTAAAAATATCAATAGATGATTTTTATAGATAGTCTCTTTGGGTACAATACAGTGAATAGGAACTTTACTTTCATTTACTGCACTTGACAGGCTCAACTCAGCATTTGCATAGTTATCTTTTTCCTCCCTGGGAGACTTTTTGTACCATAGGTCTAACTGACACTGTCCTGCAACTCAAAGTGCATAGCAAGTGTCGGCACTTCGATATTGTAATTTTAGTTGCTTAAACTCAAAGTCACTCAAAGAAAACGTATTTTGAACGCCCCATACATAGCTATGGACATCTGTACCTTGCCTTGGACCATATTATTTTTGACTCCATTTCACAGGTGTGGTGTGATCACTGCCTATGCTACTTGCTCGTCTCAAATTAAATTTCATTGCCAGTTCTATCACAGCTATACTACTGCAATTACAATGTCATAGGATTAATTATTTATTATATCCACAATATCTAAAGAAAACAAAAATAAAATTAGCAGATAATCATAATACTTTTAAAAAGTCCACGAACGTTTTATCAGGAAGCAAGTAAAACAATTTATTTCATACTGCCCATAAACAATCTTTAACAAATTTAATCCCAGTCCTTGTCAGACATGAAAAAGTGAGAAAAATGTGAATTCATATTTCATAGATGTCTCCAGGGTCTGGAGATAAGTTGAGATGCGTTAAAATTCGACAGAAACATTAAGTAAACTAGGATACCTTTGTTGAGAGTTACACTTTAGACAAAATCTCCGAGCTTCATGCTAAATGACACATATAGCCGCAAACTTTTAGAGAAATTATTATTTGTCGATGATGCTATTAGAAACATTTTGCAAAGAGAAATCTCTTGAACGTTTTGTCGAAGGATACATAGATAAAGAAATTGGCTGTCGCATTGATGGCTTCAAAAAGATTGACGATTGCATATGCTAGAAGGTACAGATTCTCGTACTTTTATTGAAGGGAAAATCCAGGCACGAGGCGTCCAGTTAGGGAGATCAATATCTGTGGAGTGTTGCAAATGACATACACAGTGGACAACACTAGAATGACCTGATGGATCGCTTTATGATCCATTACAGTAATTGTTGATTTTGTCTCTGACGTTTGGTCAGCTAATGCTATCTGTGGTTGGGATACTTGACCCATTGCTGTGCGAAACTTGACAAACGACTTTAGACCTAAAGATATGACATTCAAGCTGAGAATCACTAAAATCTGACCAGAGAAAACTAACACCACTCTATTCACAATATCATTGACGCTTATGACTGAATGCCATTCGTCTTTGAAATAGATAGTCAGTACCGTTGTGTTAGCTGAATTTGATGTCGGCGTTAGTCCGGTTGAAGTATAAAGAGGAATGTAACAGGCGATTTCAATGACGTAGATAAACAGAATGACGATGAGGTTTTTGTTTCTGTTAAAAACACCTTTGAATTGAAACGGGAAAGCAACACAGCATCCTCTCTGCACAGCTATGAAGGTAGTTGTCATCACAGAAATATCGTAACACATCCGATAATACCATACCATAAGATACATTAGCTCGGACAAACGAAATTCACTTGTTACATCACTCACGTAATTACTGACAAACGAAAAGCTTTGGATAACGTCAAAGTAACAGCGCATCAATCTGAACACGAAAGAGCAAAGAAACAAAGAGTCACTCCGTCGCAGGGACGAAGGCTGGCGAATGTCAGTACATTGATGATGTTACAGGCAATGCTGATAGTACAAATCCACAGTTTCACCCATCCAATGCCAAGTGTAATTTGATTTGCTAGATGTGTGCTCAAAATCTCACTACTTTGGCTAAGGACATCAGTTATGTTCAGTGAGCAAGCCATGATTTCCCACGAACTATCGTTTTCGGCTTGGTTACAGTTTTGAATAGTGCCTACTAAATTCATCCTGTTAATGTCTCAGCCTGTTGTTGGTAATCAGAGTGTGGTGTGAGTTTCCAATGTTTAATATTGAATATTCGTTTATATTCCTAACTCTTCTGGCCTGTAACACAAATTGTGATTTGCATACATAAATGTCTCATGCTACGAATATTTAATGTCATTTTTTAATTATAGTTTTAAAACTGAAGAGAGGTTTTCATTTTTGTTTTCTGTGCCTGTTAAGATCTCTAAGCACATCCGCAAGTCAATAAGTTTGGACAGAGTTACATTAAATCCAAATTCCAGGCCTCACTATATTTATAAGCTATGTTACTTACCTATATTTTAAGGACGGACGCATATTTCAAAATCAGCTATATTTTAACAATCGGAGATGATGTGCAAATCTGTAATAGTATCAAACGAAGATGGCAGTAGGGAGATTTCTCTGTATGGTCCGCCCCCTGTTTACCACAGACAGACAGACAAACACACGCATATGCACATTCCGACATACAAACATATGTGAAAACAGCCTGTAATACCGAAGCTACCTGGGTTTCAAAACATATGACTATGGATCTGGATGAAAGAGATCGTAAGGATGTTCTTTGTTACGATATATAACACTGAGTTTTTCCTCGGTCATAGTTCTTTCTACCGCTTGCGAACAAAGAACTGTGTGTGAACCTACCACAAAGAAAACAAAGGAAAGGAAACCAAGTCCTCTGATCTGACCCAAACTAATATTTAGACGAAATAGCCCCCTTTGGGTGGCTGAAAGTCTTTATGGAAAATGAAATGGCTGAAAAAACAAAGAACTGTCTCAATTGCTTTGCTTACTGTTCTCATTTCACTGCTTCTGACTGAGATGAAAGGAAATATAATATAAAACATACATGTTCTGTGTCAATAAAAAGTATTTTATCTAATCTCATCCTTTTGACAGAGAAAAAGAAAAACACTTTTAGGCAAAAATCAATAATTATCATATCTTGTTGTCTTTAGAATGAAAAACAAAATGTATGACTCTAATGTTTGTCAACTCAAAAGTAACCAGAGAACAAAACCTGTAAAATGTAGGAATATAACACATTTGATCGTTGTCAAAATATTTTGGAATTTATAGAACAATTTCACGCAGGATGTCGTCTTTCCATGTGATTATCTAAAACACCAGTAGAACTGAATTTAGTTCAATCAATAATCCCGTGGAACCTGTAATATTATATTATCCATCGTTAAATCTTTGGTGGTCAGCTTTTACTATTGATGTCAGACTTTCTCTGCGTCAAAAGCAAAACAAGTTTCTCAGTTCATAGAGAAACATTCAAGGTGCCTCACAACTGCTGCAATTAAAAAAAAAAAATGAAGGGAAAAAAGAAGAAGGAGAGAATAAATTGTAACAGTTAAATCAAAGGCCATGCAGTTGTTAAAAGAAAACAAAAATCACTCTTTATATTTGTGATTAGAAACAGTTAGTGTCTAGAAGAATTTGATCGATTATTCTTTATTTGAAAGCATAGGTCAAAAAAAAAAAAAGTGGAAAAAACGAAACTATTCAACGTCAAGGCTTTGTTTACGTTAATGCGTTGATAGAAATAACATTGCTGAAAATGTAACAAAGTCACAGTTGCAGTCGATTTTTAACAACATCAGATAATAGTGATTGCATACTGTGTTCAGCTGTTATGTATGAGGCACAGAGATTGGTTGTCGCTACATGGAACACAGGGACAGTCAAAATAATCGTCAATATGGGGTGGAAAGCTAACTTACAAAGATATTGCTAATATATTTTTACTAAAGCGCCTTTTACTTTTCTATATCGATCTATTCAAGTATGGCGAGCATAGGGTTTTTTTTTTTTTTTTATTTTATTTATTTATTTATTTATTTATTTATTTTTTTTTTGTTGGCTACCAAGATCTGCTCAAGCATAACGGTCACAATATGTTTTGCATTTTCAATGTTCAGTTACACCTATCTAAATTTTCGGAGACGTGACGGCCACAGTATTATTGGGTGTTCATTAACCATATTTTTTTTCTGCCTTGATCTACTCAGGTATGGCGGCCATGACATCATTTCTCACTGTGGTCCACAGCAAAGCCTGAGGAGAAACGGGACATGGTTGTCAAGGAAATCAGGCATGGGTAAAGACAATAAGAGCGTCTACAGAAGCTATAAAGCAGGGCTACAGAGGCACTGCACAAATTCCGAAGGTGTTCTACAAAAAACGACATGGACAGACATCTGGCAAAGGGCACTCATGAAACTGGCCTTCGTCCGGCATTTGACGTGCTTCCCACAGATACAAACCCACCAGAAAAAAAAGGAGGACAACCAGCGACGAATTCCCACTCAGATATAGGCTGAAGACATTAAAAGGCGTTCTCTCTGATTTCAAAAGTTTCTGCTGTTTTCTGAAGCGTTTTAGTCAAAAGGAAGTCTCAGCTTTAAGACGCTGCCTGTTTTGTTGTTGTTGTTGATATTCTTGTTGTTGTTGTTGTTGTTATTGTTGTTGTTGTTGTTGTTGTTATTATTATTGTTGTTGTTGTCGTTGTTGTTTGGTGAGAATTTTTGTGGATAGAGATTTAGATTTTAGATATTTTGCCAGAACAGCGGTACTACGCCTGCTCTTCATCGATTTGTAATGCCAAGGTTTCTTAACGTTTTTAGCTGATTTTTTTTTAAGCACACATGGGACTTCAAAAATATATTCACCCTTTTCCGAGAAAGCTAGACGTCGGGCTTCTCTGTCCAGAGGAAATCAGCGGATGGTTGAATCTCTGAAGAAATGGACGTTTTTTATCTTCGTGTCCTCCCATCCCCTAATGATAGGACCCGCGAACCAAACACACAGTCTCACCGACATGAGTTTTTTTTGTTGTTGTTCACCACGAAGCAGACGCCAAAGCACATAGCCATAGCGGCCCCTGATTTCAAAATTGGCTTGGTCATGGAAAGATATACTTGGTGACTCGACCTTTTCCTTTTAATGCTGGCAAGAACAGTTGTATACACACTGCCGAGGCCGTCCTGGAAAAAACAATACATTCGTCCAAGCGTCAACGAGTGTTTACACCTACATCTCCAGCAACACCCTAAAAAGCGGGATACTGGAGGGAGGCGGCGACTGAGACATAGAAGTCGATTTAACTGAAGCGCGAGGGGAAGGGGGGGGGGGGGAGAAAAAAATTCGGAATAATTTAAAGTTAGGTTCGGGGCCGAACATAATTCTTAGCCCAAGGGTTGCCTAGTCGCACATCCTTATGGGGCTAACTGTTCCATATGGGTCAAACATGGAGGAGCAGCACGAGTACAAAAATTGCCGGAGACCCAGATCTCCCAACGGACTTTGCTCAGAGTCGGAATGAAAGCAAATATATTCCCTGTAGAAGTGGAAGCAAGATGGTAGCTTAGTTTAACATTATGTTTTCTATTGAAGAAGCTCAGCTAAAGTGGCCGGAGTATTAGAAGCGCCCTGGGTGAGCTAGCAACAACAGCAGAGAACTCTTCCTGTTGGATTTAGTGCACAAGGAAATATGCGACCCCGACACCACTTCATACCGGACGGTAGATTCAAATAATTTATAGCAAATTGCAATTTAAACCGGCACGCGTGACAGAATGTCTAGAACAACTCGGTCGACTACATCTGGACCGAAAACCAAACTGCAGTGGTTGAAATCTCACAAAGCCTCTGAGAGGAAAAAGAAGATAGGCGATGGACATCGGGCTTTAGACTCCGGTGTGCCTGGGGTTGTAGAAGATGTCAGGACGTTTAAAGGCCAACACATCTAATGAAAGAACCCACGCCTCCTCTAAAGACCCTCACTTGTCTCCGCTCAGCCTGAGGAGTTCTCCTACCAATATTTTCATTGCTCAATCGTTTCTCTATCTGGGCCTACTCAAGTATAACTCTCACAACATTTTTTTCAAATTCGTTGACCAGTTATTATTCTCTGCTCAGATCAACTCAAGTGTGACTGCAAGAACATTAAAAGACAATATAATAGTCAATACTACGTATTCTGAAAAATAAAACTTCTCATTGCTATGTTGCTCTCAAAAATTACAAAGCAGATCAAATGATTTTTTCGAAACAATGCAGGCAGACGACAGTGCTTGTTGTCAGAAAAAGTGAGTTTTGTCATTTGTCTGGTCATCGGTCATTTCTTGTTTTCACCCGCCATCGCAAACTAACACAACAACCACAACCAGCACAAACATAAATATTACCAAATATTACAACTGCCACAATAACAACTATTTATTTATAACCAGCAAGACTACCAAACAACCAGCAATACGATGTGAATCTCGAAGAGGGAAAATCAAAAGAGGACAGCAGTACCTTCAGACATGTACAGTGTACACTAATGCAACCGTGAAATAGGCAATGGTACGAAAACAGAGCCCTTGTGCTATAATGATGTCTGCAGTGAGAACGAAAATAATAACAACAGGTGATTTTTATAAAGGGTTTATTTCCATACAGTGCAGGTTTTAAGACCTTTATATCTGGTTAAACTGAGGCATTTACATAAATATGTTCCAAGATCCATAGAAGATCCACACGACCTCTGCTTGTTACCAATCTAACAACATTTTTTAAAAAAAGAAGAAAACATGTCTAATAACATCTTTCTCTGTTTATAGCCGGTTACCCGTTTCAACACTGGTTGCGTCAGGTCTTTCCTGAAGACAAAGTGTGAGGTCGTGAATCCAAGAGCGTGTGACCTCTATACCAAAGACCTAACTACTATGCAATCATTATCAGAAATTTTATAACCTGTACATCTTCCTCTATTCTCACGGCAAAGAGATGCTGACCGTCGATATATATATATATTTTTCATCTATTTTTTTTTCTTTCCTTTACTGGAGGCTTCATCTGCACGGGTGTTCTGCCATGTGGTCATTCCACTTTGATTTTCTTTCCTTGGCAGTGGACACTTGTGACTGGCCTTACCCACATTTCTGACACCCTTTCTTACTGGCGGTGAGATCACTGTGTATGCTGAGTGGTCGGGTTAGAGAAAAACGTATTGCCAGTTCTAATACTGCCAGATCCTGGCAATTACGACGTCATAAGAACAATGTCTATAACATTCACAGCACCAGATTAATAACATTAAAAGACAATTCACTTTGGATATATTCAAAGATGTTTTATTCACAACCAGATCAAAGTATTCCTACCCCAGTGCCACCAAAACCTCTGACTAATATAACAGTAATGCTTAATTAAGTCAGACAAGAAAGAAGAGAGAGAGAGAGAGAGAGAGAGAAAATGGAACTCATATTTTGTAGAATTCCCCTAAAAAGACATGAGATAGGTTAAGATTCATTAGGTGTCTACCTGAACATGAAGTAAATAAGGATAACCTTATTTCGAAACATGCTTCAGACACAAAATACCGAGTTTTCATGCTACATGACACAAATAACAGCACAATGTTTTCGACAACGCTTTTCATAAAACGTCTGAAAAAGCATACTTTTAGAGAAATGATTATATGTCAGTGATGGCCTTAGAAACATTTTGCAGACAGAAACCTTTTGAACTTCTTGTTAAATGAGACATAGATAAAGAAATTGACAGTTGCACTGATGGCTTCAAAAAGATTGACGATTGCATATGCTAGAAGGTACAGATTCTCGTACTTTTCTTGAAGGGAAAATCCAGGCACGAGGCGTCCAGTTAGGGAGATCATTATCTGTGGAGTGTTGCAAATGACATACACAGTTGACACTAGAATAACCTGATGGATCGCTTTATGATCCATTACAGTGATTGTTAACTTTGCCTCTGACCTTTGATCAGGATTTATTTTACCTAAAGCTATCTGTTTTTCGGATCTTTGATTCATACTTGTGCGAAATTTCATAGACGACTTTAGACCTACAGATATGATAATCAAGCTGAGAATCACTAAAATCTGACCAGAGAAAACTAATACCACTCTATTCACAATATCATTGACGCTTATGACTGAATGCCATTCGTCTTTGAAATAGATAGTCAATACCGTTGTGTTAGCTGAATTTGATGTCGGCGTCAGTCCGGCTGAGACATAAAGCGGAATGTAACAGGCGATTTCAAATGTGTAGATAAACAGAATGACGATGAGGTTTTTGTTTCTGGTAAAAACGCCTTTGAATTGAAACGGGAAAGCAACACAGCATCCTCTCTGCACAGCTATGAAGGTAGTTGTCACTACAGAAATATCGTAACACATACGGTAATACCATACCATAAGATACATTAGCTCGGACAAGCGAAATTCACTCGTTAAATCACTAATGTTTTTACTGACAAACGACATGCTTTGGATAATAGTCATCAAGGTAACAGCGCATAAATCTGAACAGGAGAGAGCAAAGAAACAAAGAGTTACTCCGTCCTGTAGGCCAAGACTGGCAAATGATATCACATTGATGGTATTGCAGACCATACCGATAGTACAAATCCACAGTTTGATCCCTCCGACACCAAGTGTAATTTGATTTGCCAGATGTCTGCTCAAAATCTCGCTGCTTTGGGTAAGGTCGTAGCTTATGTTCAGTGAGGAAGCCATGGTTTTTCCTCCCAGTGATTTTTCTTGGCTTTGATTACAGTTCAAAATACGGCTTGTTCAGTCACTCCTTCTCTTCACTGAACTTGTTGTCGCCAATCAGAGAAAACGTGGAGGTTGAATAAACTGTATGCTGAATGTTCAAATATATGCTGGAATTTCCTAGACTGTAATATAAATTAAAGTTGTCCACACATCAAAACTCCTGTGCTAAAATTCACTGGCAGATTAACTGGAGCCTACGTTTTGTTTAATAAATCTAAGAGCAGTTTTAAAATAGTTTTTTTTTTAGGATTTTGGAATATTTTAAAAGTTTGACAACATAATTCAACCATTGTTCTGAAAATTTGTTTAAAGAAAATATTTTTTTTCCTTTCCTTATCTCTTTTAAAATGTCATACAGAGAATGGTGACAAGTCAATCGTGTTGTAAACAATGCAGGGCTAACAAAGAATAAAATAATTTTAAAAATCCAAATCCATACAGTATTCTTCTTTTTGTTGTTCAACCAAAAGTGAACGAACTTCGCCTACACAAAATGTGATTTTTTTTTAAAAAATGTTTTTCAACAAAGAAAACAGATCTTGTTAAGATTTCTCAGCTGATCTGCAAGGTAACTCATAACATTCGTATGCCAGAACATACAGCTTCCTCCAAACTCCAGATCTCACAATATGTATCAGCCTTGTGCCGTGGTTTATATATGACATAAATCTGGACAAAGATATCTGAGTTTGTCTCAAGCAGTATTACCGCCAGGGCATCGCCCTTTCATGATATTATTTAAAATATACAATATTAATAATAATAATAATAATAATGTTTAATTGTAAAAAACAGTATTTCTGAGGGAATCTATAATAGCATAATATTAATCATCAAATTATAAAACTCCAAGTATTTATTATTGATGTCTAGCTTATTTCTAACACAACCGCAAATAATTTTCTCTGTTCAAAGTGAAACATTCAATGTGCCACACAACTACAAAAAAAAAAATTGACCCCAAAACAAACAAACAAACAAATTATCATAACAGCTAAATCAAAGGGCGCGCAAATGGTTCTGAAAAAAAAATCACTGCTTAGTGTCGTTACTACAAAGAGTTAACATCTGAAATAATGTAACTGATTTTTTAATTCAAAAGAATAATCAAAAGTTTTACTTTACCACATAGAACTAGGGAATCTCATAGCTTTGTTTAAATATTCCTAGTTCAAAAAACTTCAAAGGTTACAACGCCGTCAGCCACGCGATGCCAAGCTTGTCAACATGGACCGTCGGTGTCAGAACTTAGCCTCAGGGTGTTTCCTTTGACTATAGAGACTCCGCCTTGACTTTGGAGTGACACAGCGCAAGCCTGTACACTGACATCCTTACTGGCCAGTGCCTTTCTCTAATCCCTCCCCTAAATCCATCGCTTTTGCACAAACAATAATTCTCAAAACAGGCAGTGGTAGGAGAAGGGTTTGTACTCACAAAGACATGTCAGATTTCATATGGTTGTCAGTTACAGGACTTCCCTTCACACTGACGATTTCTATAACAGATGTGTTCTTAACCTACTGTAAGTGCTTGGACCAAATCCCTTCGCACAAGGGGTGTATTACTTTATTACAGAATCATAGCGCAAACTTAAGTTATCATCCCTGTGACCACGTATACCTAAATTATCCTTATTATATGAGACCAGCTAACGTTGACGGAGCAGCATTAACTACAATATATATATATATAGATAGATAGATAGATAGATAGATAGATATAGATATATATATAGATATATATATAGATATATATATCCATGTATCCATCCATCCATCCATTCATTCAGTCAGTCATCCCATCCATCAAACTGTCTAGCCGGACATTACTGAATCCTCTGGACATCTGTTGATCGTTATTCCTCTACAACATCATATTTTTTATTCTCAAGATAGACACACTTATCACGATCACCATATGTAACTTATAATCAGACTCAACATTTTTCCAGTTGCAGACGCTGTCTTTATTCTGATTGCATCATTATTATATGTGGCTATAGTAAGGAGATGGATTGATACACAAATTCCTCAGCAGTATTATTTCGATATACATAATATGACAGTAGTGTATTATGCTAGACAACATTTGGTAAGTATTTGAAAACTTTACATTATCGTTTTGCCAGTCACTGATGATTCAGTCTTCAGAAAGAGAAACAAACAAAAACAAAAACAAAACGTTGCTGTGGAGAACAAGGAAACAAAACGTTTTGGTCAATAATGTGCTAATAGGTAAAAATTACATGCCATTATCAATACCATTATAGTTACATGACATCTTTAGTTTCCTCGTCAGTATTATCACCATATAAGAAATTTTGTAAATTTTATTTGACAGTCATCTTATGCTATATCAACAGAAGATGGTCACTTATAAGTTGGACCTATCTAGATTTAGATTTTTTTCAAAGTGTAATACCAGTCCTGAAGTGGGTACATGTACAAAAATTGTAACAAATGGTGGTCTTTGTTTCCGCCTTATATTGAAGTTGTTTAATCTACATCGAAAAAGGAAGAAATCAGTTCTCAGAAAATGTCTGTTGGAGAAGGCGGCACAAGATTCTTATCGAGGTGGATACCAAAAACACTTAACACCATGACTCACTTCGGCCAGATGGACATTAATATAGTCTGTAGTCTACGCTGATGCTGGAGTTGCAGTTATTTATTACTTATATAAGAAATGAAGAGAGAATTCTCTTGCCAAAGCGCTTCACTGCTGAGTTGTTGTGTCGTCTCGTGGAAATTTTCGGCGTTCTACGCCCTCGTCAGGCTCTTGACTGATGTTCGTTGAGAAACTACTGGCTTATATATATTGTGTTGGGTCAGGAGTGGGGGGGGGGGGGTGACAAATTTATCTGTACATTACCTC